>QTSX02006167.1:0-15687 GCA_014839935.2 Entomophthora muscae | reverse complement strand
CTGGTTTAACACTAGTCCATCAACAACTTGCCACAGCAGCAATGGTGCACAATGTCAAATCAATCAGCCAATTATATTAATTAGCGCACATGCACCAAAGAATTATTGAATGACCCTTTATGTCACAACAATTTCTTTATCAGACAAATCCTGATTGGCTTAAAGTTTATTATTAAGGGTTTTAATTCAGATCACAGATAACTTCTCTAAACACAATAAACATATAGTTATCTAATTTAAACTTAACTAAACATTGAAATGTTATTTCTGTCACAAGGAGCTGTTTAAAGAGCTAAACAAATATGGTAATTAAGGAAACAATGCCAACACAAAGCAAGAAACTCATTTTGAGATAAGCGTAAAACATATGTACAATGGGTAAAAGGATGAGATATTTTAGTAAATGGGAAAACAAACAGGGATAAACAAAGAGGCAATTATATTAAAATAGCACAGAGTTTATTGGGATGAAAGCTATAAAAACATACAAAAAGGTTGATAAAGCATCTAATGAAAGAATTCAAAAAGCTACTCAAAGACCTTGACTCATTAATTTCTGAGATTAAAGAGATTGATTTAAAAATCAAAGAAAAGGTTAATTTTGCTATCCTTACAGGGGACAAAATTGACAAGGCGTCAGCTAAGCCCCTGGTGGCCAAGAGCCTGATACAACCAAGAAGACAATTAAACGTCTCCTCAGCTCTCAGAAGACTGGGGAGGAGAGACCACAGTTTAAAACACACACCATTTCTGTGCTGTCTGTCTAGATTGACAACCCTGAGATGTATGGACACCTCAAGCCTACAAAACGCGCCTTGAAGGAGGGAACAGAGATACCTGTGTAGCTAATTGTGCCAAATATGGCCTTCCCAGTAAAAGCCCCTGTAAAAGAAGCTTACAAAGAAAGTAACTAATAAAAAATACTATTAAAAAATTAAAATACCTACCTTTTTATAAATCATTGATAGCTTTTTTAGGAAGTTCCTGGTCCCATACATCCTGTCACCTTTTACGTCAACTATGCCCACCAAGTGAGCAAGCAGCTGGCTCCTGTTGCCTCCTGTTGTGTGCAAGCTTTAGGGAAAATTAGCTGGGGTATTTCTAATGTCAAGAGATGCCCTCTCTCAGCTGGACAGATAATAAGGATGCAACAGAATGGACAGTGATAGCCTATAAAGATGCTCAATTGGTCCAGCTGAACCCAGTGATCCTTGGTGTTGCAAGTGCAGAATTTTGGATTATGCTAGCAAAAATTACCCCTGGTAATTGTTTGATTACTATAACTGAAAAGAGGTTAGTAAACCAGAAGTTGGAATGATCAGTAGATGGGGGTAAAAACTTATCTTTATTGAATACATTAACCAAGTATATATAGTAGAGTGGGAAATTAGGAGAGGGAGAATTGATGGGATAGAAAACCAGGCAAATAAACCAGGCAAATATACCAGGCTTGGAATCAATACAAATATTAGTATCAATACCAATATTGGCTATTGATTTTGCACCCAGAAGTAGAGATTGATCAATAAATTGAATTGTTGACATTGCCTCTATTTAGGTTTCTGGACTTGGGTGCCAGGTATGAGCTTCAATTCCAGAATCAAATGATTTGTTTGTTGCTCTTGTTTGCAACCTTCAAAATACCCAATTGCTGAGGGGATTCAAATGGAATCCAGAATTTTCTGGGATTCACTAGTTCTCAATCAATTGGTTGAGCAATTGCCTAACGTGTAATTACATTCTGGATCTGAGTTCAAACTTAATGCCCATCAAATCCATCACATATTAGCACATTGTAACACCCAGTGAAGTTTACTGTATAAAATTTATTGTGCTTGCTTGAGACATCCTAGGGCACTACCATTCAAGGACCTAGCAGAGATGGGATAGGTACACATGGATGCTTGCTTCTGCTTTCTGGTAGAAAATACACTTTTTTATCTCCTAGAAAATTTTGGGGTTGTAGTGTCAAAACTGGTTGTTGCCAATGAAACAGCTGTAAAAAACAATAAATCTTCTGGGTGACTTTGTAAGGCATGAAGAAGGGATAAGATGGGGGTTTCTTTGGCCATGGAGACAATCTTCTCAAAAAATGAAGCATAAGAAGGAAGTTATTGTAGTATACAATAAACTGTACAAGTTTACAGAGGCCTTTGCTGGGATAAAGGCTCCATCTTGTGTTTTACTTTAGGTACCTGTTTTACTTTGGGATGGGTGCCAGTGTAGAAGACATGGGAAGGGTATCACTTGGAATTGAGGAGGCAAGGCTCTCATTAGATGGCAATAATATTTCCCCAGGTACAACTTGGTTGACATATAATCCAGGACGTCCTGATCCTGGCCAGGATTTACAGGTTTGCAGCCCCACCTGAGAATTTGCTCCTTAACTCCCACCTCATCATCCTCCCTTTCACTAGCTGTAAAGAATATTTTAATAATGGTTTATACACTATCTATGGTGTGGCAGTGGAGGTTATGTACCATCTCAATTTTCAGGTAGTTGCACACAGGCAAACTCACCTTAAATGCAAACAACAAATCTCTTTCCTCTTAACATATATTCTAATTTTATTTTAATTCTATTTTTATACTATAGTTAAATTTTGGACAGTTTTTAATAAAATTTACATTACAGAACAATATACACATAAAGCATACAGTAGCTTTAAAAGCTATGGCTCTAAGCAAAGAAAACTTATATTTAAACAAATATAACTAATATGTAAGCATAATCAACTGAGATTTAAACAAAATAAGACAGATGTAAACAAAATTATAAGCTAATGCATTTATATTGATTTAAAATAGAGTTGGTTTTGTTTATATCTTGTTTGAGATCTGTTAAATTTGTTTATATCTGGGTTGATTTCACTTACAGATGAGTTATTTTCACTTAAATCTAAGTTTTCTTTGCTTAGTGCCATAGCTGTGAAAACTACTGTACTATATAATTTTATAATAAAAAACTTAACCTATAATACCATTTTTATTTTGATTTGTGAAAGCATTTTTGTGATGAAATCTTTTGAGATGCTTTATTAGAAGCCACTATTTAAAACTTAACTAAATAATAATTTTTATAGATTTTTTGATAATGTTATAACTGTGCTGTTTTAAAAGAGTTACAAGGGGAAGAATATTTGGAAACTAGATGATATTTTTATTGAGAGATAGTAATTATATAGCCATTGTGAGTCAATGGATAAAATAAACATGATTTTGTTGATCACACAGTTGGATGGTGAAGGGGGTGGCTTGATCCTGGTAATGAGTCAAGTGCCAAAACAAGGTATCCACTGTAGAGGATCAATCATTTGTTCATGTTTATGGATTTGGTAATTCAAGTTGACTTCCTAGCTTGGCTACAGGTCACTCAAAAATTGGATTGCAGGCCACAAATCTGCTTGGTTGGAACCTTGCTGGTGGGTTTAGCCTGCTGTTTTGACAACCCACCTGACTCAAGGTTGGTCTCCTCTGGGGGTAGGTTGTCAGGGAGGTTGTCAGGAGCCTTGAGCGCCATACTGTACTAGCTTCTGTTTGGTGGCAGGTAGGGCACTTTTGTGTTGCTTCTATCTTGCCTTGCAGGGTCTCAGGCAATTATGGTGGAGAACTTTGTCTTGTTTACGCTTTCCAAGTCCTTGCACAAGGTAAGTGTTGTTTTTGTTTACCTTTAAGATAATGGTAGGGGCCCACTTTATACTGGCTGTAGCTTACTTTTTTCAGTATTCAGGACCCAGACTTTACTGCCAACTTCATGCCTATTTTGGATGGGGGCAAAGTTCTTTTATAGATTCTTGTCTTATTTTTCTGATTGATTGCTATTGGCCTGTATGACCTGGGGATCTGAGCGGGGTGGAACTTTTCTTGGTATTTCCAGCTTAGGTCCTGATAGTGCTTGGATGATATTGGGTTGTGTGCCATAGAATAACTCAAAGGGAGTTTCCTGGTGAATCTGTTCACAAAAGTTTGGCATATGAGCAATGCAGTTGGTAGCTGCTTGTACCAGTCCTCAGGTCTCTCAGCAGTGATATTAGCTAAGGCTTGCATAAGGCTGCCATTTAGATGCTCTACACATGTCCATTGGCCTGAGGATGGTAAGGTGTTGTCACCGTGTGCTTGACCCCATTCTTGGTGAGGTATACATTGGTATCTTCAGAGGTCAATTCTTTGCCTCTGTTGGTTATCAGGAGTTCTGGCTTTCTCAAACTTACTGATGATTTCTCTCCCTACAAATTGCTGCATGTTATTGCCTGTATGTGTTTTAACTGCTTACGCCACTGGTCATTGCGTGGCAAAGTCTATCACAGTAATGATGGATTTCTTTTTGTTATGTCTCCCTGGCATGGTGTCATGAATGTCTGCCATTCACTATGTTTTGATTTTGCCTTTGATGGGTTATTTTGAGGACAAATCTCTCTCTTTTGCTTTTGCCCCTCAAAATGAGTCTGGCTCTAAATTTGGAAATTCAATTGTTCAGTTTCCTGATTCTGCTTAATTCATTTGTCCCACTCATGCTTGTGGCATGTGATCCTACTGCCCTGGTAGTTTTTTGTGGTATTGTCAACCACTATATATTACATTTCTTATTCACCAATAAAAATTAAGTTCTATTCACATTTTTATCTTTGTGTCTTCAAGTACTTTGGTGCCTCTCTAGCCACGTCTAGTAGATATTATTCAATCAGGGCCACAAGGTAATTGTATATCCTTCCCTGCCATTCTAACCAAGACTTAGTACAAATCCAATCATTAGGTTAGGATCTCCTGTTGTGTCATCTGTGCTACGCCTCAGAACACAACAAAAATGGTGCTCATCTACAGGGGCTGTAAGCTCCTTGGTTATCCCTTTCACATCCACATTTTCAGGTCCTTTGCTTCCTCCGCCTATACAAGAGCCAACTTCACCTGAAATTACTAGTCCTCTTATTGAGGAAGATATTGCCAACCCACCTATTGTCCCTACTGTGCTGAACCTTGGGAATGGTCCCCGCCCAATGGCGCACCCTTTGGGTACCCCTGACTTGGAAAAAGTCATGGCATCAGCTCTTGGGTTAGCCCATGATGAAGCCATCCCTTGCCTCCAGCTACAGTTCAGTCTAGCTGAATACTATGAATTGATTGTGGCTCCCCAATTATGCACAGCATCACCTCTCAGCAGCTGGCTCTGATGAACACCTACTGTTATACTTTGTACAACCTGCTCTAGCCCACCATTAAATGGTGTTAGGGCTCCACATTCAGGAGATTATGTCTCTACAAGCAGCCGTCACTCATCACTGGGATCAGTTTGCTGCCTATCAACAGTGGATCTACTCCCTGTTTTCCTTGGTGTCAGACAATCAATACAACTCTGTCACTTCCCAAACTTGCTTGGTTAATTCCATCAGGAAAATGCGCCAGATCTATCCCCAAATACCTCAGTGAGCATCTACATGAGTTTCCTCAGATATAACAGCCCTGGTAAATCACAAGTAGACTCCAACCTAAATGCCTATCTCACCAATTTCAAGCAACTGATACTGCAGCTCAATGCGTTCAGTGCTTACGCCTTCAATCAACTACAAAAAGTAGCAGACCTTGCTACCAAAGGCCTTTGCAAGCTCAGTGAAGAATTTGAGCAAGAAAGGGTTGCTACCGCTGCTGCCATTACCAAGCTCTAGACTCAAGTGAATGAATTTTCTACACCTAAGCCAGATGTTCCACCTTTCCCCCATCTGAAAATTTGGGAGATAGAGAACGGAGGCTATGGGATGCCATTCAAGAGCTGCAAGAGTCTACCTGTAGTCAAGATCACCCTACTGAAGCACCCCAGCCAGATCCCCAGGTGCTTTTTTTGACAACTCAAGTTGCTGAGTTACAACAAGAGGTTGCTGCCTTACTCAAAATGGTAGCAACTGCTGCTAGACCACCTGGGGTTGTCAATGAAGATGGCTGTTGCCTTGGCCTGTCAGGAGCCCCCTGTATTCACTGTGCTAGAGAGCTGATAGCCCTAGCTAATGAGGTGGACCACTTGAAATGAGACTACTCTGAACTTGATAAAAATGTGCAAGAAATGAGTGAATTAGTTGATTCAGTAAATGGTAGGTTCACCCCTTGCCTCTCAGTGGGTTCTTCTCTTACCTCCCAACTGGCTGAAATTTTCACAATAGTAACTACACAGGGCCAACACCTCAACGTTACTGAGCAACAAGCCACCTTATATAGTAATATAGGTGCACACACTGCTGAGACCTTGACTACTCTTGAGGAGAGTGTTTGTCAGCCTTGGGCCAGGCAGCCCCCCTCCAAATCTGAAGCAGAATTTCCCAATGCATAAATGTACTTGATAGCAAAAATGGTGGTCCAACTCCCAAAGCACACTTCAAACCTACCTTTAAGCAAGTCTTTGACCCCAAAACTTCTACCATTGCAGCTTTCCTAATTATCTACAAAAATGCCATGAGGAGATCCTCTGATTAGGTTAAGAAGGAACAAATTCTAACCTGCCCGCACTCAACCTGTCAGGGGGTAGTAGTTCCCAAGTTGCCCACTATTAAGACTTGGGAAGAAATGAAGCAGCTTCTGATTAAAAAATTTGGTGGTGACCTTAGTTTGGAAGTGAATAAGGGCGCCTTCATGCACGTTGCTTTCAAACCAAAGGAGACTCTAGCTGAATTTGAAGATAGATTCTACATGGAAGGACAGCAACTGATAAAGAAAAGACAATTGACAGCGCATAAAGTTTACATGTCTTGCGCTCAAGCCCTCAATGTCAATAAGCTTCTGTGCCTCCACTTTAAGGCTCATAAAGCCATGCTTCTCTCTATGAAGAGCATAAAGACACTGTTGCAGGATATGCACCTTACACATTATGGAGCAATTGTAGCGGGAGAATTGTGCCACCTCTAATTCTGGTTTCTCTTCCTGTAGCCCTTGCATCCTCACAATGAACTTGCAAAATTCTCCTATACATCAAGGTTACCACAACTGTGGCCAGATAGGTCACCATTATCAAGTCCGCGCCAATCCTCAGGTTAAAGGGGCTGATACCAAGGAACAGGCAAGAAAAGAACAGTCAACCTTGTTGAAAATGGGCACACACCGGCAGATTTAACAGGAGAATTAGTAGACAGGGGCACACACTCACTGTATGCCTTGGAATTTGAAGATTTGGAAGACATTGACCAACTTAATTGTAATGAATGTTTTATTAGGTCCTATACAAGTAGGAAGGAAAAACTGTCCCTTGGGCGCCTACTGCCAACGCCTTATATAAGGGTATTCTCATATTAATAATCACCAGTCACTGGCAATGTCTTCTAGGACATTCCAGCGCACTGTAGAGTCTTGGCTGGGTTGGCAGAAGAGGGAACAACCTTCTATTTTTGGGCACAATCCTGCAATGTCTAGCACAAGGACACCCTCTGCTAGCACATTAATTAGTGATCCTTTTTAAGATAAGCAAACACTTCCATTTCTGGTTCCAAACACAAGTCAAATAGGTCAATTAAATTAACCCTGGCGCCTTGGTGTTATTTCCTTTCAAAGAATGCGTCTTGGCGCTTGATGTAATTTATTGTGGTGCTTGATGTTAGTTATTGCGGCTCTCTGGCGCTTGCAATTAATTATGCTGGAGCCTGGCGCTTGATGTAAACCAGAGCAGCGCTCTGGCGCCAAGAATAACTAATGCTGGTGCCGTGGCACTTGTTATTTAGAGTGGCGGCAGCATGGCGCAATTAATCCTTAGCAATAACATCATGGCTCACTTATCATGCATTTGATTATGTGATAAGTTGGCACTCATTTCCAAAAGGGTAATTGATTGGCCCTGGTTAATTGTCAATGGCCACCTAATGAATTAAGCTTTCCACAATCCCTGGTCAACAATTCTTCACAAACCTAGAGTTGGAGATGCTCTCAGTTGACAATTCTTCCCTGTCTTCTTCAATCCCCCCTCCATTGCTGACTCTGAGCCTGCTGACACTGAGGTTACTCCCATTCTGCTTTTATTTCACAACATCTCTGACAACACTGATATGGATGATTCAGATGTGGAAGATCCCAACACTTATGGGTATTCAGTACTTGCTGTTCCCAAAACCATTGTGGTCCCTTATAAGTTATGCTCTGGTAAAACTACAACAACTTCCAAGCCTTTGTCTGAAGCCAAAGAGGTTGTCTCTTGTCCATACCTCACTCAAGCTAAGAGATTCCCTGTGCTTGTAGAGTTGTCCAAAGAAGCTGCTGAGGTTGCTGACAATGTATTCAAAAACATCTCAGTTTTGCTTACTCTCCAGACTGTCTATAAGAAGTTTCCCGGCTTGAGATACATGATTGAGAAATGGGACATAGAGCTAGCAGAGGCCCAGGACATCCTAGCCGTCCTCCCACCCTTTGGCTATACTACCACTTGTGTGGAGATATCCATTCAAAAGGCAAAAATCAAGGCCGTCTTGGACACTGGATCTCCTTTTAATGTTGTCACCTCAAAGCTTGTCAAGAAGCTCAAACTTTCCCCCAACCTCAATTATCACCAGTCATATGGTACAGCTGGGCTATCCATGACTTGCGCTATAGGGGCCTATTCTGCTCTTCATATGCAGTTTGGCAAACTACTCTTGGCCGTGCCTGCTGTTGTCTTGGAGAATAAGAGTTATAATCTCCTAGTTGATACTCAATTCCTTAGAGAATACAATGTGATCATCAACTTAAAGGATGGCTACCTCTCTATCTTAGGGTACAAAGTCCCCCTGATCTTTGAAGAGCCTGCTAAAGTCCCCTGGAAACGCCTTAAGACATGTGCCTTGGAATATCCCTCTGGTGTTTTCACCCTAAAAAAGCTTTACCCACTCATCCAACATGAAGTGTCCTCCTATGGCTTGCCCTACGTCTGAAGGGATTCTCTCCTGGTCACTTCCGCTGTAACCATTCCCCCTGGATCTCAAGCTATCCTAGACTCCCAAATATTGAATGAGTTAACTGAGTGCACGTTCCTAGAGTTATAATCTCCTCTATTACTAGGATGAAACAAACCCTACCTCTGCCTGGGAATCTTGGATGTCTCTCAGAAGACCCTGTTCAATTGCTGGTTGCTAACTTAACCGCCCTCCCCATACATGTGTCTAGAAGACAGGTTGTTGGCTATGGCAAATTGCTATATGCTCCTGATGTCCAATTGCTACATCCCTTTGGCACGTTCCTGGATTTTAATTTACCTGAAGACAAGCCCCAATTACTATCCTTGTTCACTGCACAAAATTTCCTGCAGCTATCCCCAATACAACAGAAGGAAGTGCTTGATTTTCTAGATCAATTGTTGGATATCTTTGCTAAAGATAACACTGATTATGGTCTAGCCAAAGGCGTCATTCACCAGATTGATACTGGTGACACTCCCCCCTTCTGTGCTAAATCCTATTGCCGCAGTTGCATAGAAGAAGCTCAGGTGTCTAAAGAACCCAAACAACTTTTAGACACTGGAATGCTTGCTTCTTCCCAAAGTCCATGGGCTTCCCCTTGCTCATACTGAAAAAGAAGGATGGAGGTCATTGTATTGTGATGGACTACCAATGCCTGAATTCCTTAACTAAAAAGGATTCCTACCCCTTACCATGCATTGATGATGCTCTCTGCTGCCTTGGGGGCTCCAAGTTATTATCTGCTATGGGCCTAGATTCTGGGTACTGGCAAGTTGACTTCTCTCCAGAAGATAGGCAAAAAGCTGCGCTGATCACTTCCAAAGGATTGTTGAGCCTACACAAATGCTGCAAGGACTCTGCAATGCTCCAGCTACTTTCCAACAAACCATGGACTCCATCCTCTGTGATTTGAAGATCTCGTGTGTTCTAGTGTACTTAGATGATATAACTGTCTTTAGTGCTACCTTTACTGACCACTTGGCTTATCTTAAGGAAGTGTTCATAAAGATTTGTGAAGCTGGACTTAAGTTAAAGCCATCTAAGTATGCCTTCTTCAAGGAACAGCTTGAATTCTTGGGACATGAGGTGACTCAGACAGGAATTTTTCCCATGACTAAGAAAGTTGAGGCCATTGACAAAATGCTTGTGCCCACCAACCTGCAAGAAGTCCAAGTCTTTCTGGGTATGATGGGATACTACAGACAACTTATCCCTGATTTTGCTGACACTAGTGAACCCTTGGTCCAGCTGTTATGTAATTTCCCTTTTGAATGGACCACCAGCCAACAACAAGCCTTTAAGACCCTCAAACAAAAACTCAAAAGGGCTTCCATCCTAGTGTATCCAGACTAAAATAAGGAATTCATGATTTACACTGATGCTAGTGACCTGGGCATTAGAGTCATCTTGGCTCAACTAGACAATGAGGGTGTGGATCACCCTGTAGCTTATACTTTCTGTGTCCTGAACAAGCATGAGAAGAAATACAGCATCACAGAGAAAGCCTGCTTTGCTGTTTCACATGCTGTCAAGCAGTTCTGCCATTGTGTGTATGGCACCCATTTTACTGTGGTCACTGACCACGCTTTGTTTAAATGGCTACAGCAACTCAAGGAACCAGAAGGACAACTAGCTAGATGGGCTCTCTGCCTGCAAGGTTACAACTTCACAGTACTACATTGTCCCAGGATGCAACACCAAAACACTGATCAATTATCCAGAATGCCCATCTTTTCTCTACACCCTGCTGAGGCTGATCAACTGTATGAACTAATTGGATATCCTTCCTCTTGGGAAAGTGAGACAAAATAAGTTAAAATTATCCCTATCCAAGCTGTCTGAAGACATGCTCATTTATGACAATCAGCTTTTCAGGAAATTACAAGACTAATACCTAGCTTATGTATAGCCTAGCATTTGCCTTTTTTGGTGCTTCATGCTCATAAGGAGATGGGACATGGAGGCATTGCCAAGACCTACAACTGGCTCCAGAAAAACCATTTATAGGAAAATCTTTGCCTGCTGATTCCAGATGTTATTGCTAGTTGCCACAATTATCAGCTCCAGCAACCTTGAGCTGCCTCTCATGAGTTCAAGCTAGTCCCCCCTCAACATGCATTTCATACTGTCAGTATTGGCGCTGTAGGGCCTCTTCCTTGCTCCTACTCTAGTTGCCGCTTTATCCTAATTGCTGTTGATCATTTTAGCAAGTGGGTATAAGCTTGCCCTACTAAAGACATCACTGCCAAGATAACCACCGCCTTTCTGCTACAAGATGTATTCTTCTTCCATGCTTGCCCTCAAGTGTTGTTGTCTGACAATAGGACTAACTTCAACACCAAGTTAGTAAACTCTGTGGTTGAAGCTTTGGGGTCTCACCAGTGTGACCGTACTACAGTCACTGCTGAGCGTTTAGCCAAATAAATGCTCCAAAATATAAAGATATTCTGTTTTTGCTGTTTATTGCATATAGATAGGTTTGTTTGGAATTCTTGAGGTAAAGGTTCCTAGAAACTGGATATCTATGTTTAATAAAAGAACAGAATATGGATGGTCAGTTAGGTTAGGCTAACTAGAAGAATTGAGGCAAGATTGGCCAAATCAATCTTGGAGACTAGGTGTCTCAAAATGGGTTAGTTAATCAGGAAGATTAATTAATAAATACAGGATATAATTAATGAGGATTTAATTATATTAATATGGTCTTGACTTTGTCAAGAAGTTTGGTTAAGATTAACCATGGGGAAACCCCTGGAATTTGGGTTAAAAGCTCTGTGTTGGCAAATTTATTGGGTTAGAGGTGCCGCGGCGCCGCCTAATGAATTTGAGATGCGCCAAGGCGCTGCTATCAAATTTTCTCAGGCACCGCCTGGGAAAATTGCTGGGCGCCGCGGTGGCGTCTGGTTCAAGTTTCAAAGCAGTTTAATGGATTTTAAGGCAAAAAACCATTAAATGCAAAGATAACTAAATAAAGGCAAGGATGACTAGGAATTCAGGTTTGATCAGCTGTTTCCCAGTTAGAACACTGATAGCTGAGTTTAGGATGTGCAATCCACAGGGTTTTGGCGCTGGGAGCTGGGGAAGCTCCATGCCGGATTGATACATTGGGTTGAATGGAGTCAGGTGACTTCTGCACATTGTAGGTCAATTCTCATAGATTGAGAATTGTTGGTGATCTTTCAGGTAAAGATCTATGTTAAATGACTTGAATGTCATAGGCCATGTGACGCAAATCATTGGTTGATTCAGGAACCAGAGGGGTTTTCAGCTGTGTATGCCCTGAATGGTATATAAGCAAAAACAGTTAAACATTAATAAAATATATTCATATTCATTGTCAGTTTTGACGCTTTCCCCTCACCTATTTTTCAATTGTCATGCCTTCTTTGTTAAAATTTGAGAGAGTCAAGTTTGGGGTCCTTTGTGTGGAAACTGCTGCCGCAAGAAAGGAGGTTCCTACAAGTACATTGGAAGAAGCTTGGACCAGCCTGGGGGTCACTAAGATTGTTCCTGCCAAATCTTTAGTAGAAGTAAAGGCTGCGTTCAAAGAGCTGTATTCCAATTACTTTGCAAAGGAAGGGACTCCTGTCCAAGGGAACCAAATTTATGCTTGGGATGCTTGAAACTTGTTGGTAGGATGGGATGAAATCTTGCAACAAGTAAAAAGAGATGGTGAATTGTGAAATTGAGGCGTTGAGAGCACAAGAGGAAAAAAGCGTTGAAATCATGGCTCATTGGCGGGATGTCAATAAAGTGTTATCCAAGAAAATTGCCTCCCTGGAGGCCAAGCTCCTCAAAGCTTTGTCCCAGGAAGGTAACAGCAATGAGAGTCAAGGGCAAAATAATGACAGGATGGACTGGTTAGGCTTGGATCTGTCACAACCAGTCCTTCTCTGCCCCCTATAATCCTTCCACCAATGGGGCAGTTGAACTTGCAAATTCAACTTTGGTTTCTATCATGAGGAAACTCACTTACTCTGACGCCGTCAACTTGGATCTATACTTACCCACTGCTCTCTTTGCTTATTGTCTTAGCAAACATTGTGTCACAGGGTATTCCCCCTTTGCTATGCTATATGGATGCAAGGCCACTACTCTGTTGCTTCTAGGGGCCCCCTACTCTCCTCTGATAAGGCTATGAACTCTGATGATTATATCAAAGATCTAGTCAACCACATCATTGATATAAAAGCTACTGCATACACTTCTGCGTACAAGGCCAAGATGCTTGAGCTCTCTCCTGACAATGCTAGACGCTCTCCTTTGCCTGAGTTCAACATTAGAGAGCACATTATATACTATCAGCATAGAGTAGGAGGGCAAGCTCAAAAGTTAAATACATTGCAGGTTGGACCTCTAGAAGTGACCTTCAAACAAGAGTCAGAGTATACTGTAAAACTCCTCTCTAGTGGTCGCCCATTTGTATGAGTTCATGCAAAGTTCCTTTGCAAGTACTACCCCCTAAGGCCAATCTAGAGGGGGGCAATGTCATGAATGCCACCATTCACTATGTTTTAATTTTGTCTTTGATGGGTTATTTTGAAGACAGATATCTCTTTTGCTTTTGCCCCTCAAAACAAGTCTGGCTCCAAATTGGGAAATTCAATTGTTCAGTTCCTGATTCTGCACAACTCACTTGCCCCGCTCATGCTTGTGATGAGTGATCCTACTGTCCATGTACTGTTTTGTGGTATTGTCTACTACTATATATTCCATTTCTTATTCACCAATAAAAATTAAGTTCTATTCACACTTTTTGTCTTTGTGTCTTCAAGTACTTTGGTGCCTCTCTAGCCATGTCTAGTAGATATTATTCAATCAGGGCCACAAGGTAATTGCATAGCCTTCCCTTCTATTATAACCAAGAATTAGTACAAATCCAATCCTAAGGTTAGGATTCCCTGTTGTGTATCTGTGCCACGCCTCAGATTATGACAGATCTTGTTGCAGAATGAGTGATAGAAACTGGCAGATCAGAAAAAATATGAAAGTGCAGCAATCAAGGATTTATAATGAATAAAAAACTGTTAACACATATAACTACAAAAGTTATCCAAGTATAGTGAGCCATGCTTACTCACAGAATAAAGTATCCACCAAGTGATTCATATAAGCACAATAGAGTGAATTATATCCACTATAATCTATATAATAATATATGTTAAGTATAAATCTTAAACTGGACAAATTATTAAGTGGAATAGTCCAATTAAGCTTAGTACAACTAAAATGATAGTACAAAAGCTTATATATTAAAAATTCTGAACTATAACTAAACATAGAGCTAATTATCAGCTTTAAAACAAGCTCCCACATTAAGATTTAATAACTATTCACAGAGATATGTTATTTTTGGCTTTTAAGATGGATTAAAAGTGAATTTAATTAAATCAAAACAAGTCTAGGCCTTTTATTATGATGTGAGCCAAATTTTAGCACTTGACTCTATATCTCACCATCTAGAGCAGCTAGGGCTATGATGTTTAGTACTAGGGATGCATTGGGCCAAAAAAGGAGAAATTACAGCTTTTGCTGTAATTTTCCTGTTCTCCCTTCCCTATAATCTTCTTTTGGATTCCCCTACAGTGGGGGAATCCAAAATTTCTATAAAATAAGAAGGCCTTGGATGGCTTTCTGTTTTCCAGATTCCAGTGATATGTAATATATATTTATAATAATTTTTTTATTTTTGATGCATAATTTTAATTTTGAATTATTTATTTTAATTATAAAAAACAGAAATTAAAAAATATGATTTTTATTTTAAAAATAAAATCAGAAAAAACACACCCTTCTGTGGGATTATAAGGAAAATTTTCCAGAATCATCTCCAGATTTAGACAAGTGGCTACTTTTTAGAAAAAAAACCACTGTTTCTAATCCAACACAGCCATATTTAGTACCATTTTGATCAGAATCATCTAATTATTTTATCTAGTTACTCTGAATTTTATAAAAATCACTACAGTAAATCTTAATTATTATATCATTGGTGCCAGTTTATCTCACTAGCATTCTTATTGGGATGATGTAATGGCAAGCAAGGTTAACTCTGAAGCAATCTGCAGCCAATTAGATCAGGTGGTACATTTGAGTGGAGTCTTATTTTATTTTACTTTGAAATCAATAAAATCAAAACATGCAAGCAAATCATATTTTACTTAAACATTTATACAATTAATTTGAATTGTATCTCTTTAATCTGACCAAGCTCTCTTTTCCAGTTGATTTAATCTGCAGCAAAGAGGTTAGCTATCCAATCATATAAAAGTATCTTAAACAATCTGGTGCTTCTCTTCCAATTATAATCCAAATATTCTGGAGTCATATTATCAATAGATTTAAAGTGATTCTGCTGTTTGGATGTAATAATGCCTTTAGTGGGCTCAAGCTGTAAGAGATTGAATTGAAACTTCCATATATTCTAATTTAAATTTGATGCATAAGCCAAAGATTGATTTGTTTATTTCTACACTAAATCCCTTACATATATTGTTGGAAGCATCTAGATTAAATCCAGTGAAATATTGCTTAAGTTATAAAGTAAAGATATAGGCCGCTGAAACTTTAATAAATATTCATTTAATTGATTGATTTTTAAATTGTGGTTCACCCTTTTGAAACCATGCAAAAAAACCTTATCTGTTTAGATAACCTGACTCTGGAAGATGTGGATTAAAATTAGAATAGAAGCACCAGATTGTTTGAGATACTTTTATATGATTGGATACTAAACTCTTTGCTGCAGATTAAATCAACCGAGGAAAAAAGAGCTTGGTCAGATTAAAGG
>QTSX02006166.1:0-15788 GCA_014839935.2 Entomophthora muscae | reverse complement strand
GCCCCAAACAGCACCTATCTTGACAAAGAGATTGGTGCATGTACAGGATCAAAACTCATGCATCATGGCCAACTCTGCCTCTGTAAGGCACAGAACACCCAACATGATTCCAGGCTACATGTCCCTAATTAATGAATAGTTGGTGGCACTCTTGTCAAATGTCCCTACTATATAGGATCAATTTTTTGAATTCTAAATGGAACACTACTCCAACAAGCCCCATGACTAATATCACGTGAAATGGACATGATGTGACATGTCATGGCACTATATAATCCTCTATCTTTGTATCAAATAAAGACTCACTTTCTTCTCAATTCACCTCTTTAGATTTTTTATTATGCTTCCTGGGAGTACAGTGGCCCAAAAATTACCTGGCCAGCAGCATTTTAGAGAAAAAAGTAAACTTGAATAAATGAAATCTGCTATAAAAAGCATGAGCAGATGCACCACAGATCTTTACACAAGCATGGTATATAAGAATGCGGAAATAGATAGACAGGAAGAAAAATAAAAATATCTAGCGGATATTTGATCTTAGGTGCTTCACCTTTAAGGATAATAAAGCACAAAAAATGAATATGAGACAGCACCTCTTATTCAAACTTACCTAGATTATAAAATTGGGGCTAGAGAATCTTTTGAACAGAAGATATGGTAAGCCAAGAGAAATACATAAGTATGTTTGTGGCCAAGTTGCCCAAGCTAAGGAAATGGGACTATTGTATAGAAAGATAGCTAAGCAACTTAAGATTGACAAAGGAACTGCTAAAAAGTACCTCCAGTTTCAGGAAGCTAACTGGGTGAAAATTTCCCAAGATCAGAACGTCCCAAAAAACTACTGCTTTAGATGAGTGGTCTATTATTAGAATAGCTTTGAAAAATCTGTTTATGACTCCCAGTCAAATTAAAGAGGCTATAAAAGCCACCTTGTAAATTTATATCTCTGAGGCCACTGTTTGCAATAGACTCCATGAACTTAAGTACTATAGTTGAGTTGCAAGAAAGAAACATATGATAAGTCTAAAAATAGTGACAAGTGATTTGTTTTTGCTCACAAGTATGTTAACTATTTCATATTCTTTTGAGAAAAAGTGATCTGGTCTGATGAGACTAAGGTTCAGCTCTTTGGATCCCAGAGACTCCAAGATGTCTATTGCAAGGCTGATGGAGCTTAAAAATGACTGCTTAAAACCACTGTTAAAAATGATGCCAGGGTGGCATAGTTTGAGACAGGTTGACTGCAACACAAGAGGGGCAATCTAGCTTATCAGTGAGAAGATGAATGCTGATGTTTACAGAAGAATCATTGATTGGAACTTTCATCCATTTATGAAGGATCTGAAAAAACCAACCAGTTATATCTTCATGCAAGATAACACATCTATCTACAAATCCAAGAGAGCCTTAAAATACTTGGAGGATGTTGAAACCGCAGGCTCAACCCGCCAGCAAGGTTCCAACCAAGTGGGTTTGTGACCCGCAATCCAATTATCCGGTCACTCGAAGCCAGACTAGGAAGTCAACTCAAATTATCAAATTCAACAACATGAACAGATGATTATCCTTTAAGGTGGATACCTTGTTTTGGCGCTTGACTTGTTATCAGGATCAAGCCACCCCCTTCTTCCATTCAACCATGTGATCACCAATTGTGTTCCTGTTATCCATTGATTCACATGAACTATATAATCACTATCTCACAATAAAGATTATTATCTAGCTTCTAAATATTTTTCCTCATGTAACTCTACTAAAACAGCACAGTTACAACATTGGTAGCACAGGTAGGTTCTCCATCCTACCTTATCCTGAAAAATTCCGCCTGTTGCCCGCACACGCTGCGGCCAACAAATCCTTGACAGAATTATGTCTGGCCTCCTGCCCAACTGAACTCTGTACACTCCTGGTACCGCAATACCTGATGGTTTTGTCCTATACCAAAACACGGTAATCCCACTACCCGCCTTCAACACCATGTCTGCACAAGGGTTCTTTCAGGCTCAGCCATTGATGCCACAACCAGTCAACAAAACCACCATGCCCACCTATGTAGCTCAAAGACTACAAAGCGCCACCTTGGAACCTTTTGCCAGGGCCAACAACAACGCCGCCGCATGGATCCAGTCTGCCCAGAGTAAGCTAGCTCAGATGGAATGCCCACAGCAATTTTAGATCACAGAGATTTCCATTTGCCTGACCCATGACGCTGGCACCTGGTGCAACAAGTGGCATGAAGAGAACACTGACAAGAACTGGTATACCTTTAAGCAAGACTTCCTGGCAAGATTTGTGCTAAAGGATACAGCGCTCATGATCATTTGCCAATTAAAGAACCTGACCAAGACAGGCACTGTAAAGGAACTCACCCGCGCCTACAAGGAACTCTGCCTTTGTGCACCCTCTGACATGGCCTTTGACACCCCAGCCACACACCTCATGTACTACAACGCTCTCAAGTTGCACGTGATGAGACATGTGAACCTGGACCAGGTGATTAACCTGCAAAGCTTGTACTGTGAAGCAGAGAAAGTGGAGCAAACCTCCAACACACTTCATAAGGCACAAACTGGAAAACAAGAAAGACCCAAGGATTCCCAACCAAGCAGGTGCTCCTCTTGACCACCTCCTGGAGGCAACAGAAGCAATGCCAATCACAAGCCCACGGGTTCCAATGGACATGGATATGGAAACAATGGCCAGTCAAACTGTACCCATTTCCGCGTCACCGCCATGCAAGGCAACCCAGATGAGGGAAAAGCCCGGGGAGAGCACTAAGCAAGCCAAGCTCTTCCCACGCAACTCCTGACTTGCCCAAAAATGAATACCAACCCAAGGACGTGGACCAATGCCCAATGATCCAGGTGCCCTCAGAAGACCCAGTACTGTACACCATTGCCAGACATCCCAATAAATTGATGTCCTATCCTTTCTGCTTTTGCAGTTACACAGGCTCAGCACTCTTGGACTCAGGCGCAGACCAAACCTTAGTCAACAGCAGCTTTGTGAATAAGTTCAAGCTGGCCACTAATCCTTTGCAGATTAAAAATGTGGTCCTGGCTGATGAACACCACATTGCTGTGACAAAGGAAACTGCCCCCTTCTCTGTCATGCTTGAGAATCTCCACTCCACCATTCAAGGTCTTGTCATTGACTTTTTCAAGCTTGACATTGTACTGGGACTAGACTGGTTACAAAAGAACAACCCTCATGTAGACTGGGCAACCTTAGTATTGACCATCAAGTGTGAAGGTGTCAATCACCAGATCTACCCTGACTATGTGGACCAACTACTACGCAACCACGTCTTTGTGCGTATCACAGAGACCCAGGGCAAGAAGAAAGGTTTGAAGTCAATTGACTGGGACTCCTGCCAGTACAATATCATACAATTCAAAGACCACCAGGACACCTCCACTCCTCAGGACTGCAACATTGTGGCCCGCCATCCAGAAATCTTTAAGGAAGTGTTACCTGGGCTGCCTCCTGAGAAGCATATTCAGCACTCTATCCAACTCAAGGGGGCTGTACCCAAGGCATGCCCTATCTACAGGCTGACCCCAAATAAAGACAACACCTTATGCGCCTACCTCAAGAAAGCATTAGAAAAAGGACTTATCTGCCCCTCACAGTCTGCCTTTGGGACCGCTGTATTCTTTGTGGCTAAGAAGGACGGTACCTTACACCTGGTAACAGACTACCGCGCCCTAAACAAAGTTAACATTAAGAATTGTTACCCACTATCACTGATTTACAACCTCTTTGATGCCTTGGGAGGAGCCACTGTATTCTCCAAGATTAATCTAACCGCAGGCTACAATCAGGTTTGTATCAAGGAGGAAGACATCCCCAAAACGGCCTTCTGCACTAAATACGGCTCCTACAAATGTGTGGTGCTCAACTTTGGCATGACCAATACCCTGTCCACCTTTGTAACCTTCATGAACAAAGTGTTTGCGCCCCACATAGGCAAACACGCCCTAGTGTACCTAGACAACATTATTGTCTACAGTCCCTCAGTGGAACAGCACCACAAAGACCTGGAAGCAGTCTTTACAACCTTGGCACAACACAAACTGTTGGCCAAGCCCTCCAAGTACCAGTTCTTCCATGAGTAACTACCCTTCCTGGGACATATAGTCTCAAAGGACAGCATCAAACCTGACAGTCAAAAGATACAGGCTATCTGCAAGATGCCACCACCCAAGGATAAGTTGGAACTCCGCACCTTCTTGGGAATGGTGGCCTATGTATGACACTTCATACCTGACTGTGGCGTCTTGACTGCCCCCTTATCTGCCATAACCAGCGCCAAATCTAAGTTCATGTGGACCCCCCAACGTGACCTTTGTTTTAGATGCCTCAAAGAGAAGCTCACATCTGCTCCCATCCTGCAATACCCCAAACGTGACAGGGAATACCATATGGAAACCAACGCCTCAGATGCATCCATTGGGGAGTACTACAAATCAAAAATAGTGATGGTGACTTCCTGCCTGTAGCCTAAAAATTGCGGAAATCAAAAGATGGCAAGTGTTGATATCCTATCCACAACAAGGAACTGCTGGCTATTGTGCACTGCCTAGTCAAATGGCGCTGCTACCTAGAACAGCAGGAAGAATTTACAGCATTAACCAACCACAAGTCACTCATCTATTTCAAGACCCAAGCAAATCTGTTGCGCTGCCAAGCGCGGTGGATGGAACTATTAGAGAGGTTTAACATGCTCATCCAGTACAAGCCTGGGGCCAAGCTTGCCATGGCAGATGCCCTGTCCCGTCTATATGTCCGTGCTTCAAGAGGAGAGAATGGGCTCAACCCAGACTGGCCTCTCCTGGTGTTATAAACAAAAGACAAAGGGTTCCCCCAGGCACAACCAACATAACCAAAGAAACAGCCATTAAGAATGAACATCTCTTCCCTGACGTATATGGAACTCTTCACAGAAAGATGACTGACGGCATGACCATTCCCTACATCCCCACACATCAGCAAGTTGACACTATCCTTTGCTATCATAGAGACCTTGGACATACCAGGAGCAGAAACTTATATGAGTTCCTAAAACATTTAGCCTGGTGGCCAACCTTATACTGCAATGTTCAGGAAGTTCTAGACCAATGTGAGGTGTGTGAAAAGTTTGCCAAAAGCAAAACCCCGCCAAAGTCAGTACTTCCCATCTGCACACAACTACCCTTCAAAGTATGGGCCCTTGACATTGTTGGCCCCATGCCAGGAAAACACAACAACAAGAAATACATCATCACCACCATTGACTTTGCAACAAGATGGCCAGTAGCCCAAGCAGTAAAGGCACACACCGGTAATGACGTTTTATTGGCAAAGAAATAGTCAGCAAGTTTGGAAAGCCAGAACTCCTGATAACTGATGGAGACAAAGAGTTGACCTCCAAAAACACCAATGTATACCTCACCAAGAATGGGGTCAAACACACCGTAACAACACCATACCACCCACAGGCCAATGGACAAGTAGAGCGGCTTAATGGTAGCCTTGTGCAAGCCCTAGCCAAACTCACTGCTGGGAGACCTGAAGATTGGTATAAGTGCTACCAACTGCACTACTTGTGTGTCAAACCCAAGTGAACAGATCCACTAGGAAAAGCCTGTTTGAACTGGTATACGGCACACAGCCAAATATCATTCAAGCATTGACAGGACCTAAACTGGAAATTCCAAGTGAAGTTCCCCCCTCTCAGACCCTCAAGTAATGGAGGCTAATTGTGAGCAAACAGCCAAAGAGGATGAACGTCTGCAAAAGACATTTGTTCCCATCCGCAATAGGCATGGAGTTGGGGACAAAGTATGGGTCATGAATGTTGACAAGAGCAAGTTACAACCTGAAAAAGTGGGGCCAGCAATCATTCTAAAGGTAAACAACAATAACACTTTCCTTGTACAAGGGCTTGGTAAACGTAAGCAAGACAAGACCCTACACCATGACCGCCTACACCCTGCAAAGCAAGACAGAAACAATGGGAAACTGCCCTACCCGCTACAGAACAGCAGCTAGTTCAATACAGCGCCCAGGCTCCTGACAACCTTCCTGACAACCTGCCCCCAGAGGAGGCCGATCTTGCAGCCGGGGGGTGTTGAAACCACAGGCTTGACCTGCCAGCAAGGTTCCAACCAAGCGGGTTTGTAACCTGCAATCCAATTATCCGGTCACTTGAAGCCAGACTAGGAAGTCAACTCAAATTACCAAATTCAACAACATGAACAGATGATGATCCTTTACGGTGGATACCTTGTTTTGGCGCTTGACTCATTATCAGGATCAAGCTACCCCCTTCTTTCATCCAACCGTGTGATCACCAATCATGTTCCTGTTATCCATTGATTCACATGAACTATATAATCACTATCTCACAATAAAGATTATTATCTAGCTTCTAAATATTTTTCCCGTGTAACTCTGCTAAAACAGCACAGTTACAACAAGGATAAGCAGACTGTTTGTTTGGGTTGGCCTCCTCAAAGCCCAGATCCGCACCCCATCAAACATATTTGGGATGTTGGTAAATCCATTTTTCCAAAAGCCTCTAAATCTTCCATCATAGATATTAAATTTGGAGTTGCAAAGCATGAGACCAGATCCTACAGGAACTTCAAAGAGCCCAGCCCAATCTATGTCCAGAAGGCTTGCTGCTGTGACTGAAGCCAAAGGTTGGCCTACAAAGTACTAAGTCCATAGTATATTCAGCTTTGAAATATATTATTATTTTATATCAAATATTCATATTTTTTAATTCTTTATATCTATTCTATTTAATTCCGCATTTTTGTATATCACACCTGTGTAAAAATCTGCGATGCATCTGCTCATGCTTTTTATAGCAGATTCCATCTGTTAAAATTTACTCTTTTCTCTAAAATGCTGCTGGCTGGGTAATTTTTGGGCCTCTTTACGTACTTGACACTGGCTTGGATCTCATCCTTTCCTAAGCGTAGGCCAGGAACCAATATTTTTTAAGAATTTAGAAAGGGTAACTTAAACCCATAAAATCATAAGGATCTTAAGTTACTCAATCTGTTTTCAAAGTCAATTACCTTTATTTTTCTCCCACCTGTGGCCGCTGTCCACTCCTGTTCTGGCATTAAGTCTTCCTCAATTGAAACAATTGCTGTTCTCATTTTTGCCTCAGTTAGCAAAACCAAGCTTTTACTTCTGGTCCTAAAGCCAATGCGTAAGAGCTGTTCTTCACCCCCTCTATACTTAACACAGCCTCAGAAACCACTATATTCCCTTGCTGCATATACAACTGTTGACAGGTTTCCCTTTATCTTCTCTATCATAAATAAACATGATCTTGAAAAGTAGGATTCAAGTCAAAATCCTTGTCACTAGTGTTGAAAAAACGGGGTCAACCCCCTGGCAAGGTTCTGACTAAACAGGGTTGAGACCTGCAACCTGACTTCTCAGTGACCCAAAGCCAATGCAGAAGTTGACTCAAATTTTGAAAGCTAGTAACATGGCCAGATAGTAATCACCATACAATGGATACCTCAATTAAGCGCTTGACTCTCTACAAGGATCAAGCCACCCCCTTAACCATCCAAGTGAGTGATCACCACAATCATGTTCCCAGCATCCATATTCACAAGCAGCTATATAGTAGCTATCTCCCAATAAAGAATATTATCTAGTCACCAATCAATTTTCTCCATGTAACTCTGCCAAAATGGTCCAGTTATGACACTAGCTTACAAAGGATCTCTTAGCTTTGCTTTACCTCCAACTGCTTAAACTGTAAAGCTATTACCACTATCTTAAATTTATAGATTGTACTTACAAACCAACCTGGAGACCCCTTCCCTGCCTCTATTTTACTGGGAGGTTGTTATAAACTCCTATAACCTACCATGGAGTAACAGCTCAGCAATCTGCTATTTGGTTCCAGGCATTTCAAAATCCAGAGCTAACACTTACCAATCCCTTACAAGTCATGCTCATGGCAATCCCCAAAATATTGGCACACCTTAGGTACCTACCCATGATCTGGCCAACCCTTTGGTTTGCATGCTTAGTTTGGGAGGGTTACGTACCCTAGCCCCCATATTGCAATGATAAACTTTTGGCCAGCACTATCAAGGTTTTCTTCTTGACAGTGCGGACCTTCCTTTATCTGCTTGGTTTAACCCAGCAGCTCTGTACACTTTTGGCTACAGCCTTATTCCCTTTCAGGCAAGGCCTTACAGCGTACCTTGGTTGCTTTGAGTACCAAGGCACAGGTTAAGGCTAGATAAGTTGATCTACAGAGGTTCACTGGAAGCTCTATGGCCCCCATTAAGCCTATCCTTTGGAGGGGATAGTCTGGTCCACTTCACGCCCATGTAAGCTCCCAGAGGGCAGGGGGCTAGATTAAGCCTGGGTTGCTGCTGGTACAGCTGGCATTTAGGGGTTCAGTACTATTTTCTTTGGGAGAGGGATCTTGTGAAGGAAGCTGGGCTACTGAATAGATAGGTAACTTGTTCAGATTCCTGAACCGTGCCTTGGTCCTGGATCTAAGGTCCACAGTAAGCTACACTACCAGAGGCCAGACCTCGAGCTTGGTCGCAATACCCAAACTGACCTGGAAAGGCTCCTGGTATTGAGCATATACTTCTGAGAAGTATATCAACCAAAACAAGGGGGATCAAGAAGAGAGTGAGACTTTATTGGATGGATTTGGAGGGTTATATAGTACCATGGTGAGCCACATGCTGTCTATGCACATCACGGGGGTTGTCCAGGTAATGTTCTATTAGGACTCAGACAGTTGATCCTGGTATAAGATGGGCGGCTGATAAGAGTGTCACTGACTTAATTATCAATCAGAGAATCTCTCAGGAAGTAATTCCCTGAGAGGGAGTGATCATAGATGTTGTGACACTGGGATATTTCTGCTGAGGCTGGAAAGCTTCAGATGGCTTGGCTGGCTGGTTGATCCTGTACCACTACTTGGATTTGTAATAGCCTAAGGCAGGATTTTTCAGAGCACTGTATGGTAGTATCATACGATTAATTTTTGGGTGCGTGATAGAACCTGGGGGATAGTTTCAGAGGCTGCATAGATTCAAAAACGAGCTATGGAAGGGGCATACTTTATGTTAAATGATAACTGGAAGATAGTTCTGAAGTTCAGGTAAAAGATATAGCTACTTGGTACAGGTGAGATGCTTCTCTAGAGGCTAGCGAAGCACAAGGGATTTAGGCTGTAAAGTTCAGCTATTGGCAACAAATTTTTAAAGGGCAAACGAGCTTATAAAGCAAAGATATTCTATTTGCAATATAGTTGGGTAAAGTTTAGGGATACAGTAATAGATAGGATTGAAGCCAGAGAGCAGCTTGATGTCTGGGCCTAAACCTTGGTCAAGATCTTTCACATGCTCTGGGATCGTTGAGCTTGGCTCGTTACGGGGCTGCGGGAAGTTCATAAAACCAATTCATTGCCGGGAGGCTGCGGGAAGCTTTCTTGGTTTTGCAAGATGATATTGCTTTCTTTCTTTATCTAAAGGGTGGGTTAGGTTAGATGTAAGTTTCTTTTTGATGCCATTGTTTAAAAGACTTTATCCCTCCCCTGAGTAAAGATCAAACAGCATGGCTTACTTTGTCAGATAGTTCTTGGATATCTCGAGCAAGTTTCACCACATTACTGGGTGCCTTTTCGAATAGAGAAATAGCAATCTTTTGACGTGTGCTGTCAGATGCAGGAGTCAGCCTTTCAAGGAGTCCATCGAATATGGCGTACATGCCGCTATCAAGAAACTGTGATAATGTAGGTGTCCCATCAAAACTAGAAATATGCCTATTTGGAAATTTGTTAGGCTTAAAAAGGTCTTTGGTTTGGTGATCCTTTGAAGCAGAGATGGAATGCCTAAACCCAACCACACTAGTTTCTAATGCCTCGCTTAAGCACGGTTCTAAAAAAGAATGTCCTTTCGGTTGTGCATTTGATTTTGTGGTTGGAGCTGTTATTGAGGCAGGGAGTTGAGGATCCTGGCAAGTGACGGAAAAAAGGTTCACCGGGTCAAACGAAATGTTGATTGAAAGGGATGGATATAAGCTTTTATCGGTGAAGTTCTGCCAAATTGGATAAGTACTTAATTGTAGCTTTACCTTTTGATTCCAGGGTGAATGCTTGGCGTTAAAAGACAGGGCGGTAGGTAATGGAGAGGGTTTTAACTTTGTATGGCATTCTTGTACTTTTAGGCTAGCTGCTTCAAAAAGATAGCCATCAAACCTCTTAGCTGCGTTACTGCACTCTGCAGCGCAATCATAGCTAATCAAGCATCGATGGCTTGCGGCATCAAACTCAGCATCAACGATCAACCCTACAGATCTAAATAACCTGAGTAGCGTTCTTCGGTCATAGGTAGCGGGAAGGCTCGACACTTCGACTTGGAAGACTTTGCTGGGATCTACTGGTAAGCGGTTGAGAACGTCGTACTCCCAATGCAGGTATTCATCAAATGCTTCTATAGTGCTTTTGAGGATTAGGCAAGGAAACAAAGTCGCTTACATGGCCGCTTCCCGGGAATGAGATTTATTCTGATAGGTTTAATAACTTCAAGTCAATAAACTTACAAATTCAACCATTGCTTGATGATTTAACTCATCGTTGATAAATTGTACAAGTGCGCACGGGGGGGCCCAATCCCCATTTGTTGTAAAATATAGAGCATGTAAATATTGGCCCCACGCTTCTAAACATATCGTATACATCCATTTCATCCACGCTTTGGGGAAATCCCGAGACTATAAGCTTTACTTTAGTGCTACTGTTCCTAATGGGTTGGCAAGCCAAAGTGGGAGAAAACATTAATTTGCGCTGGAAAAGGAGGGAGAACTTGGAATGCCAAATGGCAAAAACTCTTTCCGCTAAAGGATGTTAGCTGAGCCTCAAAATAGCTTTCACCGTCTGATTTGGTGTTAAAATGAACTAGAGCTTTTGATATCCTGTCACAGTTTGATGCAGGTTCGATTCTAGTTAACAGCATGTTAAGTATCAAAGGGGAATAGGTTAATACCCTATGGCACCAAACGATTTCAAGAACTGAAGCATTGTGGCCAAGTCAAATTCCAAGTCAGAGTAAACATAGAGCTTCTCTTGAAAACTATTAGCATCAACCCTTTCTTGTTTGATCTCATAAACTTGGGTTTTATCGGCGTGTCCTTTCACTTCAAAGGTACGCAGTTGAAGCCCCCTGTCGAGTCCATTAGATTGAGAATTTTGCCCGTTAGGGGTTTCTCTAAGATGGTTGATATTCTTGCTGTGTCCTTGATGATAAACTTCCCCTTCATGACAGCTCATTACATGCTCTAAAATGAATTTTTAATTTTTATTCCCTAAAGAAGCTACCTTCCGAAGTGTATCGCATTTTAGGAATCAAGGAATTGACCAAGTAACAGTAGTTCTAAAAAAGGTTTAGATTTGGAAACTAAACCTGCAAGATAAGAACTGAGCTTTCAAACCAAACGCCTAATTAATAAAGAGACCTATAATAATCGACCCAGAAAATCAAGATTCAACTAACAGAACAGAAAAAAATAGCTTGAAAACTAGATTTATAAACCTATTGCATTGTCCTTGAAACTAAAATACAGTTACATAACCCCTTTCCACACCAGAAATTTAGAATAACATACTAAATGAACCTGATACTCATCACTGTAGAAAAATTAGGAAACAAACCACGCAAAACCAATGCAAAATTTACAAGTGTCGTGCTAGAAGTGAAAAGAAACCTATCCGGAAAACTTGAAAAAAGCCGTATAATTGGTTGACAAGTATATCACTTTACTTTTGCTTTATGAAAGCTTCTAAATGAAGACCCCAAAGAAAGTTGGAAGCTTCCTATAAACCTATTTCAACGAAAATACTACAAGAATTAATCACCTAAGCTACAATCTTGGCACAAGCTTTAAAGTTAAACGCAATGGTATATATTACCCGGCTCCGTTTGGTTACAAGATTGTGCCAAGACTTTAAGTTGCGAAAAAATAAATGCAAGCCAAGGGCATTGTAATTTTATTACTTCTGAAGATCACAGCAAACTTGGAAAAACTAAGGTTCCTTTTGACACACTGTGAATATTTTGCTTGAAATTTACTTTGACGTCCACCCGAGCTCCACTTTGATGATTGGCTAATTTACACATGTCAAGGAACATTATCCTTTGTCCGGATATGGTGGATCTCGACTCTCTCCAGACTCTGTAGTTCACCACTACAATGCTAATCACAGCCATTACCCACTCAAATGCTTAAAAAATCTAACCAATAAACCTCAAGCAGTTAAATACCAGAGGAAGCTTATTTCCTTCATAGCATGCTAGCCAAATATAAATATACCTGATCCCAGCGGGTGAAAGGTGCTAATAGATCCCACAAACCATTTTTAAAAAGCTTAAAATAAAAAAGTTTCCAAACCAAAATTATACGAAGCATGTGCCAGCATGTTTCTCTTTTGTTTCAAGGCATCCATTATCATTTAGATGAAAAAATAATCGATCAAGGAAAAGTATCTCAAACTAAAGGGTAGAGAGAATTGGGTCAATTAATTTCCCTACAACGTATTTCCAGCCAATTTTGATCCAACTATGATCCTCTTCATATGCAACATTTTCAACTTTATAAAAACAGTTCAACCCCCACTTTTCATAAAGCAAAGCTGCAATACCCCCATTTCAATATTCCAATCTACTCTTTGCATTTAACAGGCATGATTTTAAAGCTATACCTTCTTAAGAACCAATTTAATTCACCTTTACTGGTGAAACCCCGAAAAATATAAATAGAAAATAATATTTACCGAAGGTGCTTTATTTATCATTCAACTTTCAACCCTAGAAACTTAAATTTGGAGAGACCTAAATCTGGATCGAAACCAGCTGAATCTGGGCTCCCAAGAAACCAATCGGCCGAACATGTTCCTGCCCCAAACCAGATATGTCCCTAACAAAAAATTATTGGGGGTTCCAGTTTAAACCCCTTTGAGGGCTCATAACTAGGGAAGGGACGGAAACAGCAATTGTGCAAACAAAGTGTCACAAAACCATTTTTTTGGATGTTTTGGATTGGTTCACAAAACAATCCATGTGATTTTGTGTCACAACTTTTGGAGTAGGTCACAATTTGTGCCTAACTCCATTGTGTAGATCACAAAATATAAAAGGAAGGCGGTTCTCATGGATGAAAAAGATGATTTCATTTTGTGAAGGGGCACAGGATGTAAAATTAGAGGAAGTTCAGTTGTGGGTCTTTATTTTTTAAATTGAATTTATTAAAGCTTCACCTACCATAACCTCACAATGATAGATTTGATTGTACCAAAGTTTGCTTTAGATAATTATATCAAAACACCAATCAAATTTTTTATAGATATCTACTTCAGTTGAAAGGAATAGCTTGCATACTTATGATTGGACACAAAACAAAACCACATGAGATTGTGCTTGGTCACATCACAATTCTTGCATATTTATTTTGTGACTTTTGGAACAGGGCACAAAATGTGGCAGTTGAAATTGTGTACGCTCCCTAAAAACATAAAACCATTCTACATGAATTGTGATGTGACATAAAGGTCACAAAATGAATTGTGCTCAACTGACAAAGTCATAAAACCAATTGTGCCAATCAAAGCTTGGTCACAAAACCAATTGTGTAGATTTTGGTGCCCGTCCCAACCCTACTCATAACTAACAACTTCCTGATTGGTCGCCCAGCTTACCCACTAGTAATATCTCTATTCAGCCATAGTAATACATTACATCCCAAACTATTGCTACGTTCAAATTTAATGATACTGACTAGAGCTGCAGCAGAGGAAAAACACAATGATTACGGCATTTACTGTAAACATTGTGTTGCAACTGGCAGGTTTTTGTTTTTTGAATTCACAGAAGTAAGGGGGATCCAAACTTTTTAAAAAAAAAGGTTGCAGATAGCTTTCCTCCTCTGGAAGAGCTGGGAACTAATATAAACTTTTAATAAAGGTCTGACTTTTGAAATTATTTAAACTTAAGCCCACATACTATATTTTTTAAGATTTGATAAAGAATATAACCCTATATGTTAAAAAAATCCAGAGAAAGACCCCCAGTGATGTGTGAGGCCACAGTTTCAGAAAAACGTAGCTGGGACAGAATGTCAGCTCTTTATAGAGCAGCCACTGTTTCATATCCACCCCAGCCCAAATACTAGCAGGTAGCCAGGAAAGGCAAACCACACCCTACAGTATCAGAAGCAGTATTGTATATGGATGTTGATCAAATCAGCCAAGTTGGTCCAACAATCACAGATAGATGTTCAAAAGCAGCCCATACAAGCCAATACCCATAAATATTTCATGCTCCATAGCAATGGATTATCATCTAATCCCTATAAAATTAGTACCCCAAAAGATGAAGGATACATATCCCAGCCAATACTGGAACCTTGGTTTAGGAATTAACCATGACTCAGTTCACTCCCCTTTTCCTAATGTAGCCCCAGCTGGGAGCTAAGAGGGCTTGATTAGATATCAAGAAATAACCAGATCAATAAGAACTTGGATACAGTTAGTTTGATTAAGAGAAAGGTACAATAGTATCAAGATACAGTAAGAAGGTAATCAAGGATCCCAAACCTACACCAGCATTTCCAAGAACAGTACATATGTCACACTGGGAGTATGGGGGCAACTCATTTCTGTAATAGGGCACAAAGTACTTGGCTTGAATACTGTCATATGTGAGGATATGATTAGTATTATGGCAGAAGAACATATAGGAAGAGGAATCAATAATTACTTTGGAGGCTTGGCTTCTGATTACGCAGAAGCACTTCTAATAAGTCAAAAAGTATTTTATTATTATTAGGGAAAAAGTATTTATACCCTCTTGGGGGGCGTCTTCCTGAGCTGTTGGCAATATCTTCTAGGACATTCCAATACACTCTTATTTTGGGTAATTAGTGATCTAGGTTTGGTTGTTTCAAACACACCAACCAATGAGATTTAATTGCTTCACCCAGCACAGGTGATCCTTGCTGGCGTGGGGGTTTGGTATATTTTGGGGGCATTCATCCTGCTTAATTTGTGTCCCTGCATTGGCTGCTTAGAAATACAGTTGATTTGGGAAATCCAAGATTATGGGGAATTGAACCCAGCCCCTAGGCGCTCAATGTAAAAGTAGGGCAGCAACTTGGCGCCTGCAATATTTGCCAGGCAGCGCTTGTGTATTTTTTAAGTGCCATGGCAGTGAATCATGTATTATTTAATTGCCGCGGCGGCGCTTATCATTGGCTAATTTAAGGCTCAGGTCAGCAGACCACTGCTAATCCAATATATCCATATAATTTATACTACCAATTTATTTAATTTGGCAGCTGCAATTCATATCTGCAAGCTCCATCATAATTAGCACCATTGCTTTGTCAAAATTCCCAACAACAGTGATGGGTCAATAGTGGCAGTGGGGTGGTGCTAACACCAATACAACTCAATGATATTATCCACCTACCCCTAGTAACCACTGACCTACCAGCTTTCACTCAACATTATTTCAACAAAGATATCTGTTCTTATCATGGTTTCCTCCTGACCATCCAATTAGACTATGCAGCTCATGCCAATACAGCAAGGTTGATTTAGAGCACAAGTACTTCTCATGAATAGCTGGCAGTAGGTTCTGGACATCAGTGACTTGCCTACTGGGCTTCTCTCCTCACCTTGATCCAAAGTTTGACCAGTCCTTCAAACTGATACTGAAGCCAGAACCTGATCCCTTCCCAGCCTGGTATAC
>QTSX02006165.1:0-15869 GCA_014839935.2 Entomophthora muscae | reverse complement strand
TTTAAGCCTTTCCTTGAGTACTTTGAGCCCCAGTGGATTGGGAAGGTTGTCACACAGAGGCAAGGCAAGGCCTGCGCCAAGGCCAGTTGGAACATTTACTGGGCGGCCATCAACAGGGAGCTCAAGACCACCTCAGCACTAGAGGCTTATTACAAGCATCTTAAGGCCAGCTTTGGGCTTCATCCAAAGTTTAATAAGCTCTTCTCCCTCCTGCAGCAAAAGCAGGAGAAAACCATCTCCAAGCTGTGTGACTTGGCAAACTGTGTCCCCCCCACCAAGCCCACAACCTGCTCCACCCTATTCACCAAGGCCATTCAAAACACGGCCAAGCATAAATACAAGGCCTCAGAGATCAAGCAGCAGCTTGAGCTCATTGCAAACTCCTCTCCTGAAAGGGGCTAGAATGAAAAAGGGGAAGAAGGGTGAAGAATAAACTTTTTGCTTGCTTCTATGGTTTGAATTTTTAGCTTTTTAGCTTTTATTTTTACTTTTTAGCTGTTGATCATTTAGTTTTTGGTTTTAATTTTTCTAGTTTTTTGATTTAATTAGATAGCACATGATTGTTTTATGTATACATGGTAAGTTTGAGATGAATAGTTATTGTTGAAAGTGAATGAGATATCTTAATTTCTGTTAATTTCCTAATAAAACATAAGATATTCACATTTATACTTATATGAACTATATCAAATAAATATTAATATTTCTTCATATTTTGAATAAATTTTATTTTTGTTTTAGTGTTTGTGTTTTTTTGTCTCAATGGAATTTTAATTTCTATGGGAATAAAAAATTATATTTTATAATGAAGAGGGTAGATTACATAGTAAAATGAGAAATAGTTGCTTATTTCTCCTTATTTTTATTTGTTAAGGTACACTTTTTATTGCATTTTTGAGCTTTCTGGGGTTACTTTAGTATACCATAGCTTTATAGCTTAATTTTTATATTAAAAGCTTTCAGTACATCAAGATCTGTTAATTATAAAAGTGTCAATTTCCAGTTGTTAATCAGGGAAAAAGCTAAATTCTCACTTTACTATAGTGTTGAGCACCGGGGTAAGGGAGTTGAACTTACCACAGTTGCCCCTCAGGCACAGTCTTGGCAACCTCCAGACTTGTCCAAGCTTCCTCAAGAGAACTTGTAGGAACTTCTTTCCTGGCAGCGGCTATTTCCACAAAAATTACTCCAAAATTTCCCTTTCAAATGATAAAAAAGAAGACATAATAATTGAAAAAGTAATTGAGGGGAAAGCGTCAAAGTTGATAATATATCCTTATTAAAATTTAGTTGTTTTTGCTTATATACCATTTGGGGCATATTCGGCTGAAAACCCCTCTGGTTCCTGAATCAACCTATGATTTGTATCACATGGTCTATGACATTCAAGTCATCCAAACCTAGATCTTTACCTAAAAGATCCCCTGTAATTCTCAACCTATGAGAATTAACCTACAATGAGAAAGAGTCACCTGAAACCATTCATCTCAATGTATCAATTTGACATTGAGCTTCCTCAGCTCCTGGCGTTAAAACCCTGTGGAATATACACATTCCAAAACTCAGCTATCAATGTTCCAACTGGGAACCAGCTGATAAAACCTAAATTCCTAGACACCATTGCCTTTATTTATATTTTGTTGCATTTAATGTTTTTTTGCATTGAAAACCCGTTAAAACGTGTTGAAACTTGAACAAGGCACCACCACAGCGCTTTTAACTCAAATTTGGGGGTTTACTTATGGTTAACCTTAACCAAACTTCTTGATACAGTCAAGGAAATTAAACAATATAATTAAATCCTCATTGGTTATATTCTCATGTATTTATTAATTAACCTCCTTGGTTAATTAAAGTGTTTTTGGGACGCCTAGTCCTCAAAGATAGCTTCAGTCAATCTTGCCACAATTACTAATTAGTATGGCCTGACTAATCACCCATATTCTATTCTTTTATTAAATATAGATACCAAGTTTCCAGGAATCTTTATCTGCAGAATTCCAGTCAAACATATCTACAAGAAATAAACAGCAAAAACATAACATATTTATACTTCAGAGTATTTATTTGGCTAAATACCCAACAGTGACTGCCATACAGTCACAGTCATGATCATCTCCTGCCACAAGTTATTGATTGCTTTTGACAATTTTGGCAGGCAAGGAAAAGCCACCAATAAAAATGAAAGAAAGAAGGTCAAGAGAGGGACATTCATTGGTGCATTACTGGCTGTTTCACCAAGGGGTTTGTCTATTATCAGAAAAACCCCCAATTAGGACTATGGCTATGAGCATAGACATATCCTTGGTGAATTGCTGGACTCCTGGGATAGATCAAAGTCCACCTATTGGGTTTCCTTGAGCCACCAGATGGAGGGTAGCTACACCAACCTTGAGTCAACCCAAGGACGCCAGCATCAGGCCTCAGTCTATCTAGCTGGCCACACTGAAATGAATCTGGTGGATGTTGTGTTCTTTAATATTAAAGATACACTCCAGGAGCGCTGCCCTCAGGCTTTCAACAATCTATATATGGGGTCTTTGAAAATGATTCTCTCTTTGGTCAGCAGATGGTGGCTGACTTGCTTGCCCAAATGGTTTTCCATGTGAATATGGGCAACCAATCACATAAGGACAAGAACTATCACCCCACGCTACAGCTGTCTACAAACCAATCCAGCCAATCAAGGAGGAGAAATATAAAAAGCAATATATGGCGGCCATCACAATAAATCCAATTGGTTCTACTCTACCACCACCACCACCCCCGCCTGCCAGCCCCTCCCACCTAATCCCAGACTTCCCAGGCCTGCACTGCCTCTTTGTCTTCCTTCTTGTCCTATTCTGCCTACTAGGCACCACTCTTCCTGTCCCTAATAAACTCCTAGCCTGCTAAACAGTTTTATCCAGGATTTTAATTGTTTCATTTCTCTTTGTTTATATTTGGTTGTATTACTTATGTTCATCTTATTTCTAATAATAAGGTTTACTATGCCGTACATCTAGATCCAGAAAACGGTTACTTTTAGCACTTTACAAGGCACTTGTGAAAATATTAACAGCAATTTGGTGATCAGCTAAATTTAAATTAGAAAGTTTTAAGTTTATTTTGTCTATAGAAGTTATGGCTGGTCCAAATTCAAACCTTAAATGATAAACTTTAAGCCAATCTGGAGCCAAGTGATAAAGTGATTGTTGTGACATAAAGGGTCATTCAATAATTCTTTGATGCATGTGCGCTAATTAATATGATTGGCTGGAGTGTTATGCCATTGAGCGCCATTGCTGCTGTGGCAAGTTGTTGATGGACTAGTGCCCAATAAGCTGCTGGGTTAGCACTAGTCCACCAACAACTTGCCACAGCAGCAATGGCATACAATGGCAAAACATCCAGCCAATCAGATTAATTGCTGCACATTATCAAGGAATTAAGGAATGTCCCTTTATGTCACAAAATTCACTTTCTCACTTGGCTCCTGATTGGCTTAAAATTTATCATTAAAGTTTTGGATTTGGACCAGCCATAACTTCTATAAACAAAATAAACATTTAAATTTCTAATTTAAATTTAGCTGATCACCAGATTTTTATTAATATTTTCACAATGGGCATTGTAAAGAGCTAATAAAATATGGTAATTAAGGAAGCAATTTAAAAAAATAAAGCAATCAACAAATATGAAGGTAAACAAAAAACATATACTCAATTTTTAAAAAAAACAGGATATTGTGATAAATGGGAAAAAAACAAGGATAAATCAGGAGGCAACAATATCAGAATACCACAGAGTTTAATGGGGTAAAAGCTATAAAAGCATATGCAAAGGTTAGTAAAAAATCAATGAGAGAACTTGAAAAAATTATTGAAGGACCTTGATTATGCAATTGCAAAGATCAAGGATATTGATTTCAAAGTTAAGGCCAATGTCAAGTCTGCTATTTTCAGGGATCCACTCATTGGGAAGTCTCTCTCCAATGGAATGAAGGAGAGCTCCCAAGTTGAATTTGACTAGAGTGGACCCTGCTGGGATCCCTATCATTAACATGTGCAAGAGGTGACCAAATAAGCAAAATATTTTCAGGAAGGGAGTGAGATAGTTTAAGAGATCATAGACGCTGGTATACCCCAAAATCAACCAGGGGGCCTTGGGGTGAATAATGGGAGGAAATTGAGCTGTTTCTGTATAGGGGGTATGGCAGCGATGTGGTCCAAAATGATACCAGATGAAATCCTCTGATTTATTGGTGGGGGTAGGTTCAGGACTTTGGAAGTCCATGTTGGCTTGAACATAACTGATCAATACACAAAAGGCCCACACCAAGAGGATGTGCTTCATGTTGTTGAAGGGGAGCCTTTTTTAAATCTACTAATAAAGTTTAGAAGTTTGAAAATATAGATTTATTGGGGATGATAGGAATAAGAAATTGTTGGAGCAATTTGAAAAGAGGAAGTTTCTCAGTTTAAATACTGAAGTCAAATGTTTAAAGTGGTCATGGGGGTTACCAGGGGATCCTGCAGGAGTAAATTGGCAAGTATTGCCCTGCAGGACTGCAGAGGCTGCAGCCTGCAATGCAAGAAGAGGTAAAATGAATTATTGGGTTGCAGTATTCTTCTGTACTATATTGGAGATAGCATTATGGGCCTGGATGAGTGTTACTGCTCTGGCTTGGTTGCACCGCATTATGTGTATTGGCTAGGTGGTTCTCCTGAATATTTGTGATTTGTTGTTAAGCATTTAAATTTGGTTTGATTGTTTGTCTTTGAAGTTTTGGAGCTCATTTTAAATGCACTTTTGTTGTTGCCATTGCATCCTTCATCTCTAGTTTGGATTTTTACTTTTAAAATAGGATTTATATTGTTGCCTAGTTTTGAGAGTTTGCTTTTAATTTTGTTTTTGCTTTTGCTTTTGAAAGCACATTCGTTAATCACTTTTGTACTGCAAATTTAAATTGATTAAATGAATTGATTCTGTAACCTTATTAATTCCCATTTTTTGCATTTAGAAATCTAATTTTGGGATCAATTTGTGTATAAATAGCCCTAGTGTTGGAGGGATTATTTGTGAAAGGGATGAAATCCCTTACAGCTGTCCTACTAGACAAGAAAATTGACAAAGTTTCTGCAAAGGCCTTGATGGCCAAGATGTCTGGCACCTCAGAGAAGACCACCAAGCATGCTCTAAATGTTCAAAAGACTGTGGTCAAGGGCCTGAAATTTAAGGTGTACAATCTTTCTGCACTGTCCTCCTGGGTTGACAACCCAGAGATGTATGCACATCTCAAACTTGTCAAGCACACCAAAACAGTGGAAACCAAGAAGCCCACACAACTGACTGCACCAAAGGTATCCAAACCAAGAAAGGCTGCAGGAAAGGAAAGCACCAAAGAAGGTACCTAAATAAAAAGTTAATAAAAATATATAGATACTTACCTAGTTTTATAGAAGTAGTTGATGGCATTGTGCACCAAGTCCTGATTTTGTATGTCCCAGCAACATTCTACTCAAACAATGCCAATCACGTGGTCAGGCAGTGAGGCTCTGTCACCTCTGGTGGTCCACAAACTTAAGGAAAAAATTCATGGCTCCTTCCCAATGTTGCAGGACACGCTCCATGGGCTTTCCCATGGCAAGGGGGCATCTGAGTGGGCAGTTACTGCCTACAAGGATGCCCAGTTAATTGCCTTGACCTGGTTTCCCTTGGTGGAGTTTACTGTGTAAACTCCATTGAGATTGTTTGGGACATCCTGGAGATGCTCTCATTCAAGAATGTACCAGAGATGGGCCAGGCCCATGCAGCCACTTTCTTCTGCTTGCCAGTAGAGCACACCCTCTCCTACTTTTTAGAGAACTTTGGGGGTGTGGTGTCCAAATTGGCTGTTAAAAATGCAGCAGACGTCAAAGAAACCAAGATCATCCTGGAAGACTTTGGGCTGGCCTGGCCTGGAGTGGAGAAAAGACAGGGCTAACTCTGGCAATGGATCTTAATTTTGAAATGACAAAGCATTAGAAGAAGACTAGCAATTTTTCTAACAAACTCTGTGATTTTACTGAAGCCTTTGCTTGGCAAAGGCTTCAACTAATGGTTTACCTTGGGTTCTTGTTATACTTTGAGATGGGAGCCACAGTTAAAGACCTGGACATGGTCCTCCTTGGGATCAACAAGGCCAGGCTCTCTCCAGACAAGAAGAAGGTCCCCTGGGCTACAACTCAGTCAAACACGTGATACAGAATGCCCTGGTCCTGGCAGGGATTTACAGGACTGCAGCCCTGGCAGAAAAGCTGCTCCTGAACTCCAACTTCATCATACTCCCTTTTACTAGCTGCCACAAATATTTCAATCAGGGTATATCCACTATCTACGGTGTGGCAGTGGAGGTTGTGCGCCAAATCCATTGCCGGGTGGGTAGATACCAAAAAGCCCACTACAGAAGCACTCAATAAAAATCTCCTTCCTCAATATAAGCTACACTTTTAAATTTTACTTTTTAAAAAGATTAATTTTTCTAATTCTATTTTAGCAAACAAGTTTTGCAAAAAAATCCTGGGGAAGGTCTTCATAATAGCATAATAATATATGTTGATAAAATTTACTTCTAACTTAAGCACTTTACATTTAACTTTTTTTATTTTCATTTTTATATTTATTTGACAATAGTGATATAAATCTATACACATAATCCAGTATCAAGTGTTTGGGATAGCCTCAGAGGCCATAATAAAATAATTTAAAATAAAATAAATAAATTACAAACCTTCATTTATGGTCCCACTGAATGTGATTGTGGGCTTGGAAGCTTTTAAATATAAAATGATAATCCTTAAATCTAAAGAGTAAATTAGATAATATAAAAGAGCCAGATACAACAAGCCTTTAATTGATTGTCTTTTGAGCAAGGCAAATAGAGAGAAATGAATCAGTGTGGTCATATAATTTGGCCATAGTCTCATCTGAGAGGGTGTGGATCTTGGCCTGGAGCAAATCAAACAGGTCCTTGGTCCCAGTTGGGGTCCCTTGCTTGGCAACTTGCTTGAGCCATCCAAAGTCTTCCTCAATGGGATTTAGGAAGGGCAAATAGGCAGGGAGGAAGAGAAGGCGCAAATTTTCTGTAGCTAATTGATGAGGGCCACTGCAATACTGGTGTCAATTGTTGGAAATTCCTTGAGAATATTGGCCACCTTGTGAAGTCCAAATTTATCCAGCATAATAAAATCAGTGAAGCCTGGGCTTATGCGCCTTAGGTGCTCCTGGACCAATTAGAGAAAAGATAAGAAGGTACAGCTGTTGTGAGATTCTAATATCATTTGGTACATCTCAATCCCTTTTGGACCAAGGAGAGCCACCATTGAATAGGCTGTGGTGCAGACTGCAGTACTCCAAGCTACTATATTGTTGGAACCTTTGGTGTCAGGAAGCCAGGCATAGGTAGAGGCATTGGGCAGCTCAGGATGGGGTTGGGCCAAGCCAGCTAGTAAAGCCCACCATAGAATGGGTGCAAACTTGATAATGTAAGACATGGATTGCCCAAGTAAGGACCAGGGTCCAGAGGTAGGATCATGGAACCCACCATTCCTGTCAAGGTGATATAGAGTACTCCAAATGGTTGTATGGACGTGGTCTCTGCAGCGGTGGGGGTCTCTATTGGGCAGTCAGGTTGTGGGGTTAAGGGCGGAGTCATGGGAACAAAGTTGGCAGTTAGATAATTGTACTTGTCTTTGAAAAACCTTGGCGGCCTTTTGTATCACTTTCCTTCACGCCCTATGTATTCAGTTTCTCTAGTCTCCGCATAGGCCAGGCTGGGTAGGTATTTGGTAAAATGCACAGGTCTAAAGGGGTCTCCTGGGGAACGGTATAGTGCCTGGGTGGGATCAGTAGGATGGTCTCCAGAGGAGGCGGGTGCCTGATGGTCTACTTGAATGGAGTTAAGATGGAATATTAATAAGACTAGTTAAGGTAAGATTTGTTCAAACCAAAGGTTCATAAAACTTTATTATCAAAAATGACAATGTGGTCATCACCATACCGCTGGGGTTTTTATACCACGGGCTTTGCTTCTTTGATTTTTGTAGGGTTCAGGTTTGCAGACAAGGCACTGGTAGGGCATGGATCTTGGCTTTGAATCTTGAGGGCGGCAGATCCAGGTTGTGCCTGCTCTGGTGAATAGAAGTGGCAATGCTCTGTTCTGCTGCCACTGTTCACTATGTCACCTGAGTAGTTCAATTGTACTACCCATTCTGGATGGAAGGCTGGCAGTTGCTGGTGGTAATTGGCAGAGTTAATAATAGGTTTTGTTTTAACCTCCTTAAGGCAAGCTACAACATCTGCATAGGTCTGGGGTTTTGGTGGCTCAAGGTTGGCATCAATCTGGTGACCATTTTGGAAATTGTCCTTGGGAGACTGGCGGGTCTTGGAGTAACTTGTCAACTTGGGTTTGAAATTTAACAAGTGGGCAGTTTCCTGTCCACTTTGTGTGACTTGAGTAGTCTTTGGAGAGTCAGGGTTCAATTCCAGGGTTTCCAATGTTGATTTCAAAACTCCAGTATTGGCACTTGGCAGGTTGGTAGCAGGTCCTTCCCTAACCTCTGTTAGCCAGGTTAAATCTCTTTTGTAGTTATGGGTCTTCATTGAAACCAGTTTGGCGGCAGACTGGCAACTATTCAGGGAATCCTCCATAGTAGGCCAGCGGGTTGCAGAGTAATTTAATAATTTGAGCCGGTGACTTAACGGATTGGAGGGTCCTGGACTGTCCTGGAGGGTTTGATCCGCCTTCAGGGAACTGGGGTTCAACTCTTGGGTTTTTAATACAAGTTTGTTATGTAATTTATGACATTTGGGAACATATCCATAGGTGTTTTGCATAGACAAGGCAAATGTCAATTTGTCAATACAAAAGAATTCAAACATCTCATTGGCTTTGGGGGCAGTGTAAATATCTGCATATTTTTTCTGGACATTTAAGTTGGAAGAGCTGTTTCATTTATATGGAGATACTCCAAGTTTTTTCACAAAAACTGCAGACCCTTGACCAAATGGTAGTAAAAGGAAATTGAGGCCTCAACCCCAAAAGTATATTTGGCCATCAACTGTATATTTTCTAGTTGGAGATAGAAGTCTTGGTTTATCCATTGGCAGATTGCCCATTTGTTCTCCTTGATGAGCAGGGTTGATATGTGCAAGAGTTTCTCCACTTTAAGAACTTGCCTGGTATTGATGAATTTCTTAAATGTTTTACTGGCAGTACTTGGTATCTACCCCAACAAGAGCTGTAGCTTTCTTGTAGTCACCAGATTCCTGCATCAGCCTGAGACAGGATGATGCACTTGATGTCAGGAATGGCCTTCCAGGTGGCCTTAATTTTTTTCATATGAGCCATTATCCTGATTGGCAACTGGTACATCAGGCATGGACACCTTGGTATAGAAGGCCACAACTTTTTTGAGCACAAGCTGCCCTCTGTAGTTATATAGAACTTGGGCTTGTGATTGGCTTCTTTGTTTCTGTCAATGCCATATGGCTCATAGCTAGTGTCAAGCACAGGTTTATCCTTCTCCATCATGGCTGTTGGGACAGCTTCCTGGCGGTAGATGGGTTCAAACACAAAGGAAGTAAGCTCAATTTCCTTGTTTCTAACCTTTTGGTAGTGGTGACCAGAGTGGACTTTTGGGTCAGTTTGGGGACCCTAGGGTTGATGCTCTGCACCCTTGTACGTTGTGCTCCTTGAACTGGTTGTATAAGTGCAAACTCACTAATATTTTCTCCTTTTGTTGAAACTGAACCAATGAGGATTCAGTATTTGAATTGAGGAAAACAACAGTCCAATAGAAAGGACAGAGATAATAAGTATAAGGTGTTATTTAAAATGGAATAATGTGATTAATATACCATATGAGGAAAACCACCAGGCCACAAGGGGGTGGCATGGTGGCAGGTTCCATGTAGGATTTGGAGCCAAAGAATAACTTGTGTGGGATCAGTAAGTTGAATTGGCAGCACTCCTAATTAGGAAAGAGTGCCCGCAGTTTGATATTACCATCAGATTGGTTCATGATGTTAGACACGTCAAGGGATGACTCATCAAGCGCCCCCTGTGTATTGTAAGATATGTTGGAAGCCAAGGCTGGAAACTTGGTTGTAACACTTTCCCAGCTCCTTCCTGAGTAGGCATTTGGGTTGCACTAACTCTGTTCTTTGACCTGCGGGGGCAACTGCAACCGCGGTGCATAACAAGTGCAATGGTCCTCTGTTGTTGTATTCCTTCCATTTTGAAAATTTAATAAAATATTAAATAAATATTCAACTAAGTTACTCCTTAATTTTAATTTTTGCTTTTATCTGAATATGGATATTTGATTAATATTTTTCCCAACCAATATACCAATTATAGATTTCTTAATTCTTAATTAGTTGTTTTTGGTTTTACAACACCCATTTTAGAACACCCAAAATATTTCCACCCATTCCCCCAGATTTTACGCCAAACTAAGCACCCAACACAATATTTTTAAAATTTATGTTTTAGATCTTGTGTCTTATTTTAGATACCTTGGTATCATTCTTGATTACAATCCATTACACAAACTGATTGAGTGGTGTTGTTTACATGTTGAGTTACTATTGTGTTCTGTTTTTGGTTTGAGTTTTGAGCTCACTGCGCCTGAGTGTATTTTGTCGCCAATTTACATTGTAAACATATGTACACTGATGGTCAACTAAAACCATTTTTTTTGTGAATCAATGTATTTTGGATTGTATTTTGAATAGTTTTGCTTTGCGCATGAGCACTTCTTTTGTCTGTGTTGACCTGTTTTGCCCATTAACACCAAAAATCCCTGTTAGCAGAGTGTATATTTTAAACTGATAGTTGGATTTTGTTCAAATCTGAAATAATTTTGTTTTATTCCAAGTTATTTTTGATTGTTGCCATAGCTTTTAAAACTACTTTATACTTCCCCTATTACCTATGAACAAAGTATGGTATCAATCTAAGCCCTAACTAACCAATCAACCCAAATAAATACCACTTTGATAGTACCATTACCAGATATAATAGCTAATATTTACTACCTAGACATGGCTACAGGATACACCAGAGAGATCCCAATCATACCTATTGAATCTATCCTAACCAATCAGCTAGACTTCCAGGATATCTAAATAGATTGCTACAAGACCTAGGAACACATAATATACAATATAACTCACTAGGTATGGCTATTAAGAGTAGGCCAAGCTACATAACCCCACAATCAAGGGTAACACATCAAACTTGCCTATGCTTAAAACTCAGAACAGGATATCCACATGTTTTATGCAAATGCAGGGAGCTATCTATACCAGGAGACCATGTACCACCACCGCCATAGGTGGGGAAGATAATATTGGCCAGCTATAGAAGAGATACCAGAAGTCAACCCACTCCAGGGTATAAAGCCCTCCCAGGGAAATGTATATGGAGCCATATCTCAACCACAATACAACTCCTGCCCAGGAAGTATCCATGGTACTCAGTATAGGCCTATCCCCAACACCACTCCTTCTAGATAAGCACCAGGGAGACACCTGGGGAGCAACTCAGGATTACACAGTCAACCCAGTCAGCCAAGCAATAGCTTGAAATTATACTTGGTCTCACCCTTTAAGGTTTATCTTCCCCCCAGTGATCAAAGAGAACACAAGCTACAACCTCTTGATTAACCCCCAGTTCCTCTGAAAATGTAGCAGAATAATAAACTTCAAGGTAGAGTTTTTACCACCTTGAAATATAACATGTCCCTTATATTTGAAGAGCTGTTTTACCTTCCATTAAAGCAGTTAGAGTCTTGTGTGAAAGAGTATTCTACTGAATCCTCTCTATGGAGTTCAGGACATGCTCCTCTAACCTCAAGCCTCCCCTGTCATATTGCCCTGTGGATAAAGGGGTCCCTCAGATAACTTCCCACGCCTTCTCTACCCCTCCTGGCTTGCAAGTAATAAAAGATTCTCAGGTATCATATAGTTTGCCTGCCAAGATATTAATGTGATGGTACACCCCTGAACCTTTGGGAAGGGATGAACCCCACCTATATCCTGGGATCTTGTATAGCACCTACCAGGAGCTTGTCCAGCCACTACTACCTCAACTTGGATGAAACCTGGATGCAAGTTACCAAGGGCAGGTGCTTGAGCATCACTGGCTTCTGGGTGCCCCTACTGTCTGTTTTCTCTGCCTCTTTGGCAGTTTTAGTGATCTTGCTCTACCAGAAGCCAAACCACAAGTCTTGTCTCTCTTTTCTACCCAAGATTTCCTGCAACTGGCCCTGGTCCAACAGTCTGCAATGCTGAAGCTTCTGAATCCTTCTCAGATACATTTGCTCAAGACTTTAATGACTATGGCCTGGCAAAGGGGGGCATATATCAGATGTATACAGGTGATGCTCCCCCATCTAGACCAAACCCTATTGCTATAGCGGAGCTAAGGATGCTCAACTATCCAGGGTGCTGAAGCGGCTTTTGCATGCTTTTTTCTGGTCCTCTCCTTAATTTCTTGGGCTTCTCTGCTGTTGATACTGAAGAGGAAGGATGGTAGTCATTGTGTTGTGATGAGTTGCAGATGCCCCAGCCCTCTTTCCAAGAAAAACACTTACCCTCTACCCTGTATTGATGATATCTTATACCAATTTGGGGGTCTAAGCTTTTCTTAGCTATGGATCTTTCTTAAGGATACTGGCAAGTAGACTTGTATCCTGAAGATAGCAGGAAGGCCTCTTTAATTGCATGAGAAGGGCTCTTTGAACCCACTCACATGTCCCAGGGATTGTTCAATGTGCCTGCTACTTTCCAGCAAGCTATGTGCTCTATTATTGGCAATTAAAAGCTTCCCTGTGTACAGTGTACTTGGACAAAATTGCTGTCCTTAGTGCCACCTTCAAAGATCATCTAGATTGGCTTAAGGTTGCATCACTTAAAGTAAGTGAAGCTGGTCTTAAACTCAAGCTTCCCAGATGCTCCTTCTTCAAAGAGCAGCTGGAGCTTATAGGTCATCAGGTTACCCAGACAGGGATTTGGCCTATGACTATCAAGGTGGAATCCATTGACGGTATGCTGCACCTACTGACCTTGAAGAGGTGTAAGACTTCTTAGAGATAGTGGGGTTGTGAGGTTCCTGTTAATCAGTCCTCATTGTGTGTCCTGGGTCATAGCCAGGGACCAGCTGGAAGGAGATATCATTCCCTAGAAGAGGTAGGTGGCTAGCTTAAAGGTTATACTTGGCTTGAATTACCACAAACTCTTCTAATAATTTCCCTATGACTAGGCATGCATCACCACCATGCACTTGTACTTCAGATGATGCTAAACCCTCTGTGGGCCTATACCAATCCTTTGAAAGCCTAGTAAACTTATTTCCAATAAACTCTCTTCCCCTATCTTTCATCTCAAGGTGTCTAGTTAATCTCTCCCACTCCTCCTGAAAAGACTTACTAGTGGAAAGACTGTTGAAAGCTTTGGTGGTAGGTACCTTCCTCCCCTTGACTAAGGTAGAAGATATCAGGCAATTCACTCATAGGGACTATTTGCACTACTTGAAAATATGCGTAGAGGATAGAAAGGGGCTTTTATTCACTTTTAGAAGGAAGATCCCCTTAGAAACCTTCTGATATATTGACTGGGTGTGGGAAACAATTGATATGTGCCAATACTTGGGGTCCTCCAGCAATCTCTTGGACTCCTTGTACTTGGTCTCAGGCTCCTGCACCTTAGTATTAGACTCCTGCTCTTTGCTTGGGCTCCTGCTCCTTATTATTATCCTAAGCTCCAACACTTTTATCTTGGGCTCCAGCTCTCTGTGTAGTCTTAGTGGCATTTGTTATCCAATGTTTCCAATCTTTGACATGCCTCAGACTGACCTGCCTTTTATGGCTCCTTGTTTCAGTCATTGTTTCCTCTCAGATCTTTGGCTTTTCAGGCTTAAACTATCCATTTTCCCTTGCTCTATAATATACTAAAATTTGTTGATTACTGTAGCCAATTACAAACCAGCTTTTTTCCTGTTTGTTCCCTCAATTTTAGGCTTAAATCCTTCAGTTAAAGCACCTGTAAATCTTATTTAAATAGGCTTCAACCTGCAGCTAATCATACACCTGGATGGAACTGTTTTGCGAAAATTGTTTTGACCAAATGACTTGATCTTGACCCAGGTTTAAACCTGGCACTTCCTTTCTCTGGAAAAACATTGGTTCCACTCTTTGAACGGGTTTTCCATGATTCCTATCATTTTCTCACATTTTCACAGCTAAAACCTTCCTGCTGCCTACTTCTTGCTCCTCCTGATGATCTCAGAAAACCCCCATCCTTTGCCCTCAGAGTTTCTCCATTCTGTTTCCGTCTGCTCTAGCTCCTCCTTACTCAATCAATCTCTTATAAATTCAGTGTGTTTTCTGTGTTTTCTGTGAATTCTTTATTTCTTATTTCTTCTTTTATCTTTTAATTTTTTTCTTAATCTTTTTATCATTTCTTTTAAAATTCTTTTCCTTAATTATTTCTTTGATTATTTCCTTCTATCCAGTCCTATCTTCAACTGTCCAAGTCCATTCCTTCTGCTCCTTCTTCTGCCTTTTCTAGTCCTTCTCTGTTGTCCTCCAGTCCTTGAGCTAGTCCTGCTCCATGATCTTCCAGTCCTTCAGCTAGTCCTCACTATGAACCTACCAGGTTTCAATATTCACAATTAACTACCAAGGCTCCATTCTTCTCTGTGAACCACCAAGGTTCCTGTCTTTTTCTACAGTCCCCATCACTAACACCTCATAATCAGGAAATAAGTCTCCACAAGTGAGTTAGCTTTTGACTGGGCCCCATAAGTGACCACCACTATAGGCCATCAACCACAGACAATCCTCATACATGTGCAGTTGTTTTTACTCACTCAAGTGGTGAATCCTGAGCTTACAGTTGCAAAGTAACCAACTTTACTTCCTAGAGGCCAATTTATTATCAAGTTCTGCACTGCTTCCTCAAGCAGCTACTCTGATAGTGTATCTGTGCATATACATGCCTCTCTGGTGGCTTCAAGACCTCTCCAAAGCCAATAAGAAGACATAGACAAGGAAACCTTATCAATCCATTAGATAAAGTCCCTCACTTTGTCATGAATGACATTTCAATACTTGTATTGAAAACTTGGGAATAAAACCCCAGGTCTCAGAAAAAGCCTTGTTATGACAAGGATAGACAGGAGCCAGCCAGACTTCCAGTTGGTCCAAACTCTGGACCTCCAGAGATATCTTGTCCCAACTAGGAGGAACAGAAACCTTCCAACCTGCTAAGTGTCAAGACTGGAGGTTCAAAATCAACATTGGAAACCCTGGAATTGAACCCCAACCCTCAAAAGAGCTACTTGAGTCACACAAAGTGGACAGGAACCCACCCACTTGTTAAGTTGCAGACCCAAGTTGACAAGTTACTCTGAGGCCTCCATGACTCCTGAAGGGAATTCCCTGAATAGATCAACAGATTGCTATTAAACATGTGCCACCAAAGACCCCAGACCTATGCTGAGGTTGTAGCTTGACCTAAAGGAGGTTACAACAAGGCCTTCTGCCAGGTCCAGCCAATGACCACCAGCAGCTGCCAGTCTTCTGTCCAGAATGGGTAATACAATTGAACTGCTCAGGTGATGTGGTGAAAAGTAGCAGCAGAAAAAGCATCACCACTTCTGTTCACCAGAGAAGGCACAACCTGGATCTGCCACCCTCAAGACTCTAAGCCAAGATCCATGCCCTGCCAGTGTCTTTTCTGCAAACCTGAAGTCTACAAAAAGCAAAGAATCAAAATCATATGGTATAAGAACCCAGGCGCTATGGGGATGACCCCATTGTAATGATTGATAATAAAGTTTT
>QTSX02006164.1:0-16004 GCA_014839935.2 Entomophthora muscae | reverse complement strand
TGATAGGGGATAGGTGCTCAACCCAGCCTGCTTGGCAGCATGTCAAGTGAGACTGAGTGTTGAAGTACTGGAGTGACTTGTGGTCTGTCAGGACGCAGGGTGGAAAGGTAGTTCCTTCCAGGTAACAGCGCCACTTCTTGATGCAGTGCACAATTGCCGCTAATTCTTTATCATGAATGAGTAGTGTTGTTCCAAGTTGTTAAGCTTCCTGGACTCATATGCCACAGGGAGGCAGGCGCCATTGTCAGTTTCTACCCATAGCACTCCCCCTATGGCCCCGTCAGAGGCGTCAGTCTTGAGTTTGTACTGGCTGTTTCAGTTGGGGAACTGTAGTACAAGTGCTGTTGTAAGACTCTGCTTCAACGTCTTGAAGGCTTGATCTCTGGAAGGGGTCCAATGGAAGCGCTGTTTGGTATTGAGAAGTTTGATGAGAGGTGCTATTAGCTCTCTGCAATTGAGGATAAACTTGTGCACTTAGGTAAACATGCCTAAGAAGGTACGCACCTGGCCCACATCAGTGGGAGGTGGCATGTTGGTGATTGCCTTGATTTTAGCAGGGTCGGGTTTTATCCCTTGAGAAGAGATGGTGTGCCCAAGGAACAGCAACTCCAACTTGAGGAACTTGCATTTGGAGGGTTTAGCTTTTAACTGATTTTTCCAAAGAGTGTCAAGGAGAGCACAGAGGTGTTGGAGGTGTGTGGTTTGATCTTGACTGAAGACAATAATGTTGTCAAAGTATACAACCACACATTTTCTAATCAGTTTCTCAAATGCTTTTTTCATCAACATGGCAAAGGTGGAAGGAGCATTGGTCATTCCAAAGTTCATGACTTGACACTCAAACAATCTGTAGAGTGTGCAGAAGGCAGTTTTTGTCTCATTTCCTGGTGCAATGCAGACCTGGTTGTACCCTGCAGTGAGATTGATCTTGCTAAAGACCTTTGCACCTGCAAGTGTATCAAACAGGTTGTCAATCAACAGCAGGTGGTATTTATTCTTAACAGTCACCTCAGTTAAGGCGCAGTAATCTGTGACCAGGCAAAGGGACCCGTCCTTCTTGGCTACAAAGAAGACAGCTGCCCTGTATGAAGAGAGCAAGGGGCAAATGAAGCCCTTGTCAAGCGCATCCACAAGGTGCTGGCGGAGGGTCTCATCTTTTTTGGGTGTAAGACAATATAAGGGGTGAGCCTTAGGTAACAACCCTTGGATCTGTACAGCATGCTGGATCTCTTGAGGAGGAGGTAGTTGGTCCAGTGTTTTACTGAAGACGTCCTTATATTCCTTGAGGAGAGCATCAAGTGCTGGTGGAGGTGGAGTGGTCAAGGGGAGGGCTGCAGGTGATTCTGCGCGGATAACTTTGACTGAGCATTGATTGAAGTCTAGTTTCCCCCTTGAACTCATGGGAGCCCTTTTTTGTTATTCTGATAAACACAGTATTGTGGAGTAGCTTGCTCATTTCAACAGGATAGATCTGGAAGCCCACCCCATTTCTATTGAGGGTGATGACAGAGGTATCCCAGTCAATGTAGGGACGGTTGTGACAAAGCCAGTTGAGGCCAGCAATCATGTTGTGGCTGAGCCCTGCCATGATTGGCCCCAAGAGCTTAACCTGAATGTTTCCCATTCTTACAGAGAAGGGTACCATTGCATGGGTAATTGCAACTCTACAGGAGTCAGCTACTTGTACTGCCTTGAACCTGCTAGGCACTTGGTCCGGTTGTTGGAAGTCAGTAAACGCCTGGTCCACCATAGTGTGGTTAGCCCCAGTATCTACCAATAGTTTGTGGGTATTCCCACAAAAACAGAAGGGATAGGCTAAGCAGGTTACTTTATTTGAAGAGTGGCTTTCTTTAAGTACAGGGTTGTCACTATGGACTTGGAAAATGTCAAGGGTTTTGACTTTGTGTACACTGTAGTTGCAGGGATCCTTTGCAAGCAGGGATTGAGAGGAGGGGTCAAGTGGGGTAGTAGAGCCTCTTGTAACTACAACCCCCAGGCTTTTCCCTGGTCCTCAATTTGTGCTAGCTGGAATTCTCCCTTGTGGGGGCGTTTGATACCATTCTCCTGCTGATGGGGCTGGCGCGGCCCACTTGGTTGTAGCCACTGCCAGGTGTTGCACAAGGTTGAGGTGGAGCGTCACTAGTACAGCAGAAGCCCATCAAAGCCTGATTGTTGTCCTCCATAATGGCCTTGTAACAGTCATTGATGAAGGTGTAACAACCCACAGGAACCCACTTACAGATATAGGGCTTGAGCCCATTGATTATTAGGGTCAGAAGCATGGCATTTCCGTCAGTTACAGCTTTGGGGGCGGCGGCAAGAGCTTGCTACCAGTTGGCAAGGTACTTGGAAACGGACCCAGTCTTTTTAATTGCTAAAAGGAGAGTTCCCACCACAATAGGTGAGAAGGTTTCCTGTAGTGGGATCTTGTGGCGTCCTGGAATGCCGCCCAGGTGACTTCAATTTCCTGACTGGCCCAGTTGGTAAACCATACAGTGGCGGGCCCTGTGAGGCGCCTAGACGCAGTGGCAACCCACATGGCTTTGAAAACCTGGCAGATACAAAGGCGGATCTCAGTGGATTGAAGCCAACTGACAATTTTGGCTCCTTTGACTCCACCCGCAAAGGATTCCAGCTGAAGATTAAGCATACATTGTGAAAGGTCTGACTGAGGAGGGGTGACGCTGGCGTCACGCTGCCCAAGGCAAAGCCAATTATACACACTTGTAAGGACTAGCTGGTCTTGGTAAATAACATACCTGTTGGGAATGTCCCCCTTGGGGATTGGCAGTAAAGTTTCTTGATGGGGAGTATCCATATGGCTTGTACTCTGTCCTTTCTTAGGGGGGATTTTTGTTTTTAGGTAGATCAAGAACCTACCGCTGCTACCACTGTTGCAACTGAAGCAATGAGGATTCATTATTTGAGTTGGGGAAGACAATAGTCCAATAGAAAGGAAAAGAATGAATAGAATAAGGTGTTGTTTATTGTAGAATATTGTGATTAATATACTATATGGGGAAAGCCACAAGGCTACAAGGGGGTACCATAGTGGCATGTTCCATGTAAGGTTCAAAGCCAAGGAATAACTTGTGTGGGGATCAGCAGGTCAAATTGGGAGCGCTCCTAATTAGGAGAAAGTGCCTGCCATTTGACATTGCCATCAAATTGGTTCATGTTGTCAGACACGTCAAGGGGTGACTCATTGAGTGCCCCTGTAAGGGCCACAAAAATTGTAATTTTGAACCCGGGGATTGAACCTGCAATCTTTACTGAAAAGCAAAAATGCAGGAGACTGCTCAAACCCGCTGGGGGATTTGAACCGCCCACAAACCACCAGGGCAGGTGTGAGCCAACTCTCAAAAGAGATATTGGCTTAAATATTATCAACACAACGGAAACTTTAAAAATCACCAGGGCCAGTTTGCAAACTGGCCCTGGGTGGCTAGCAGCCCCCAACAGTAGCAGAGCCACAAGCTCCAATGCTACAAATGAGCTGGGTGGCTCCCTACAATTTATCAATGATTATTGCTGGGTTATTCAGCAGATCTAGTATCAACTGGATATGCTGAATAACTTAGAAAATGAATAATTTGCAACCCCAAATCAACCAACCAGTCCCAAAATAATTAGAGTTCCTGTTCCAGTCCCATCTTCCAGTCCCAATCCACATGCCACCCTGCAGCCCAACCCCAAGTTCCATGCCACCTTCCCCACTGATGTAATGAAACATCATCTGATGGAAGATGCCCCAGCTCCCCCACCCAATCAAACAAACCTTGTTAAAGAAGATCCTCAAGCCTTTGAAACCCTCACAATGCCTGCAGCTCCCAACCATTTCATTGGGCCAAGATCAGATGAGCAGCCACTCAACCCAGAATATTCACCAGCAATTAACAATTCCCCTGTCCAGAAGCAGGCCCATATTGCCAAGCAGCCCCAGCCCCAAATAATTGAGCAGGATATAATTAGCCACCAATCAGCTGCCAGCAATCCTCAGATAAAACCAGATGGTCCAAACCCAAACCCCAGAACTTCCCCCAGCCATGAATTAAGCAGCCAATCCCATAACCCAAGCCCAGAGAACTTCCCATCTATCCAGTCCAAAATTCTTGGAACCTTATCCCCTGTTCCTAAGAATGCCTTCCCCATTCCCAAAGTACCTGTGCCCAAAGGTTGGACTACTGGAGTCCATTAAAGAGCTGCCATTAGTTGCTTCCAAGGAAGACCAGATGAATGGTATAAGAACCATTTCCCTCCAATTAAGACAGATGCAGACAAAGTTTAATAAAGTGTATGATCCACAGAGTAGTCTTTGCCTTCATATCCCATATACTATTATCACCTTGGACAATCCCTTACCAGCCAATTCAGTCATCAGTGTCACCACTAGTAGAAACCGTAGAACCCTTAGCCATGGACTACCAACCAGGGCCCCGCCCTGAATGGACCAGCAGCTTCAACCCTCCCACTCCTCTTCCAACCCCACAACCTTCAGATGAAGTCATTCCATATGACCACAGAAGATATGGGATGGTCATCCTGACTGTCCTTAGTCTAGCCAAAGTTGTAGTACCTCACCTAGGAGCTTATTGCCCCCTAGCAGCCGGAATGCTGTACCTATCCTGCTCCCTGCCCTTCCTGTATTGGGCCTTGGTGTCAAGATATCCCAATGGGTGGACTCCTTCTCAGCCTCCTTGGTTTGATACTACACCCAGCCATGACAGTTTGTCTACTTCCTTACTCGGTAACCTGAGCCCCTATATCCTTATGATTATAGGGGCATCTTTTATGTTAGTATTTTCTATAATAGCTTACTGCCTTTACAGACTGGTATCCAGACAGACCACTATTGCAGCAGAAGCTCAGAACTCAAACACCCCCGCACAAATACAGACCATCACCGTATCAACTGCAAACCACAATGCCGCCTCCAGCTGTGCCCTACCCAATATTCAGAAAATGAACCTTGCTGATGTTAGAAGAGGTCTTGTATTAATGGGTGCACACTTCAAAGCCTTTCCCAACCAATATACAGACAAAGCCCACAAGGTGTTGACTGTGGGATCCATGTTAATCAGGGATGCCTTGGACTGGTTCACCTCCGCCTTGGAAGATAATGAAGACCTTTGCTTGAACTACAATGAATTCAAGAGCCAACTCTTGAAAGCAACTACTCCAAAGGGGACTAGAATCCAGGCCCTAATCAAACTCCTGGCCCTGGAGCAACGCCACTCCCCCTAGATGATTATATCACCCGTTTCCAAAGCTTGAGAGAGGCCTCTGGGGTAGACAACAAACTATGTGCCCTATACTTTTGATGCAGACTCCGTCCCTATCTCCAAGGACTGATGAGACATCATCCACTTACCCTACCTCTGGCCGAGGTAATTGAGCTAGCAAGAGGACTAGATATGAACCATGAGGTGGTTCCCTGCACCACAATTGCCAATCCTTGCCCTTGGCCCCAGATGTCCCCTGAAGAAGCCCAGCAACACGTCACAGAGCACTTGTGTTACTTTTGCCACCTCCCTGGGCACTTGTCACGCCAATGTCCCTGCAAAAAAAATGGAAACTGTGCCAACGCCACCGCAATAAACACTTCTGGTCAATCTTATCCTGCTATCCAGTTAAAAATATTTAATGGAGATAAGTGTTATACCGTGGAAGCCATGCTTGACACTGGTGCTAGCCGGAACTTCATAGATCCCTGTTTAGCACAACAACTAGCTCTACCCATCTCCACCTCATCCACGGCAGTTACCATGAGCAATAGTACCATGGATACTGCCTCAGAATGTACCACTCCCATGGACCTGGAGATAGGGGGTATCTGCACCCAGACCAAGTTACTGGTCATGAAGAACACGCCCAGAACTGTCATCTTGGGCTTCCCATGGTGGGAAGAGCACAAGTTAAACCTAGATTACAACCATAACAAGGTACATATGACCTTAGGAGAGAATCAGGTTGCAATCCCTTTCCGGCACTCATCCAAAGACGCTCCACCATATGATTCCCTAATCATCATGGTCATGAACGCTTGCAAAAGAATGATACCCCCCTACTTGCAAAAATGGGCCAAGGTCTTCAATTAGGAAGACTCAACCCGTTTGCCGGAACACAGCCCTTTCAACCATGCCATTGACTTGATTCCAGGAACTCAGCCTTCTCATAGCCCTGTCTACAGTTGTAACCAAACATAAAAGAAAGCTCTGAAGGATTATATTGCCACTATGCTTAAGAAGGGTTATATCCAAGTGTCCAAATCCCCCTGCTCATCGCCAATGTTGTTTGTGGCTAAGAAAGGCAGAGACCTCTGCCCTTGCGTAAACTTCCAGGATCTAAATAACATCACCATCAAGAATTGGTACCCAATTCCCAATGCTGACAATCTGAGCGACCAACTTTTAGGTGCAATCATATTCTCTAAAGTAGACCTCAAGAACGCCTTCAACCAGATAAGAATTAAGGCAGGAGATGAATGTAAAACTGCGTTCAAAACCAGAGAGGGACTCTTCAAATACTTAGTGATGCCTTTCGGTTTGTGCAATGCGCCAAGCACATTCCAGACCATGATCAACATGGTCCTAGCAGGTTACATAGATTCCTTTTGTGTGGCATATCTGGACAATATCCTGATTTACAGCAGAAGTCACAAAGAGCACTTGAAACATCTGGAGATGGTGTTCTAGCGCTTCTCAGACCATAACCTCTTTGTAAAAAAATACAAGTGTGAATTCTTCCAAACAGAGGTGGAATTTCTTGGGTATATTGTCAAGAAAGGAGGGTTTGCCATGTCACCAGACAAGATCTCAGCAATAGTTGATTGGCCAACCCCCACCTGTTGCAAAGATGTCTGTAGCTTCCTAGGGTTGGAAAACTTTTACAGGGAATTCATCCAGGATTTCTCCACAATTGCCCTGCCCCTGACAAAACTCACTTCAGATAAGCACCTGTTCTCTTGGTCTAAAGAAACCGAGTCAGCCTTATCCCAGCTCAAGAATGCTTTTGTCTTGGCACCTGTCCTTGTCATGCCAAATTTTTCTCTTCCCTTTACTGTAGAAACCAATGCATCCAATTTTGTAATGGGGGGTCCTTCTTCAGGAGGAGATGGATGGTAAGCTACACCTGGTAGCTTACTACTCCAAGAAGTTTACCCCTGCTGAGTGTAACTACCCAATCTACAATAAAGAAATGTTGGCAATCATCCAATCCCTTGCTCACTGGCAAAAATATCTGTGCGGCGCTGAGCACCCAGTAAAAGTGATGACCAATCACAAGAATCTCACCTACTTCTTCACACCCCACCAACTGAACCAAAGACAGGCCAGATGGGCCCTGTTCCTGGCTGACTATGATCTAGAAATCTCATACAAGCCAGGAAAGGTCAACCACACCCCAGACGCCCTCAGTAGAAGACCTGACCTCACCCCCACTCCAGACAAAATCAGACAATACAACACCAAAGCTCTCCTATCCCAACACCTGCTGGCCCCGCTAAGATGCATGCTTCAAATCACTAGTCTCAAGGACAAGATAATGACCGCCCAGAGTAATAATCCCTACTGCCAACCCATCTACCAAGACCTAGCCAACAACCTGAATAGCCACTACTATGCCCAAGGATACTCCCTAAAAGGAATGGCAGTATGCCTAAGCACTGGGCTTTACGTTCCAGCAGGGCCCTTCAGGGCCAGAATCCTTCAAGAATACCACAACACACTCATGGCAGGACATCTGGGACAAAACAAGATGCTCTGAGGAATCAGAAGATCATACAACTGGCCCGGACTGAAGAGCAATATTGTGGCCTATCTCCAGGGATGCAAAACCTGCAGCAGGACCAAGCCCAAACGAGGACTGCCAGAAGGACTCCTTCAGCCTTTAGAGATAGCCAAAGGCCCTTGGCAGTCAGTCTCTCTAGATTACATTGTGGAGCTCCCGCCCTCTAAAGGATTCAACACCATACTAGTCACTATTGACTGTTTCACAAAAATGGCACATTTTATCCCAACCACCACACAAATCACCGCCCAAGAAACCGCCAACCTGTTCCTCAAGAATGTCTTCCTGCACCACGGACTACCCTGAGAGGTAGTGTTGGACCATGGCCCCCAGTTTACCTCCTGATTCTGGAATCAAGTACTCCAAGACTTGGGAATCAAACACTCACTTTCTACCGCCTTCCACCCGCAAAGCAATGGCCAAACAGAGTGGTTTAACCAGGTCCTGGAACAATACTTAAGATGTTTTGTAAACTATGAACAGGATGACTGGTCAGAAATCTTGCCTATGGCCCAGTTTGCTTACAACAGCTAACACCACGCGTCTACAGGCATGTCTTCATTCTTTGCCAACTATGGCTACAACCCCACGTGGGATCACTTGGGGTTAGAGAAGGCACATAACCCCATGGACGGAATTGGGTCAACACAATCCATCAAGCACACTGTGACTGCATAGACAATCTGACAAAGGCTGTAAAAACCTACAAGGACTTTGCTGACAGGAAAAGGAAACCTGACCCAGAAATCAAAGTAGGAGATCAGTTTTACTTAGATGCACGGCACATCTGCCTCAAAGTACCCAGCGCCAAGTTGGCCCACCAAAGAACAGGCCCCCACAAAGTCACGGAGAGGATTGGGACCATAGCCTACCACTTGGAGTTGCCCAAGGGCTGGAAGATCCATAATGTCTTTCACCGCTCCCTGTTGTCTCTCAAAATTGGTGAATCCCTCCCTCACCAAGTAATCAAGTCCACTCCTCCACCTGGCCAAGTAGGAGAACACCAAGAACACAAAGTAGAGATCATCCTCCAACACCGCCAAGTCCAAAGCAAGACCCAGTACCTGGTAAATGGAAAGGTTACCCCTTAGAGGATGCCACCTGGGAGCCCCAGTCTCACTTAGAACACTGCCCTATGTTAGTCAAAAAGCACCAGGAGAGGATTAAGGGCCAGCATGTAGCTGTCCCCTTGGAGGGGGATGATGTAAGGGCCACAAAAATTGTAATTTCAAACCCAGGATTGAACCCGTGATCTTTACTGAAAAGCAAAAATGCAGGAGACCACACAAACCCGCTGGGGGATTTAGACCGCCCACAAACCACCAGGGCGGGTGCAAGCCAACTCTTGAAAGAGAGATTGGCTTAAATATTATAAACACAACGGAAACTTTAAAAATCACCAGGGCCAGTTTGCAAACTGGCCCTGGGTGGCTAGCAGCCCCCAACAGTAGCAGAGCCACAAGCTCCAATGCTACAAATGAGCTGGGTGGCTCCCTACAATTTATCAATGATTATTGCTGGGTTATTCAGCAGATCTAGTATCAACTGGATATGTTGAATAACTTAGAAAATGAATAATTTGCAACCCCAAATCAACCAACCAGTCCCAAAATAATTAGAGTTCCTGTTCCAGTCCCATCTTCCAGTCCCAATCCACATGCCACCCTGCAGCCCAACCCCAAGTTCCATGCCACCTCCCCCACTGATGTAATGAAACATCATCTGATGGAAGATGCCCCAGTTCCCCCACCCAATCAAACAAACCTTGTTAAAGAAGATCCTCAAGCCTTTGAAACCCTCACAATGCCTGCAGCTCCCAACCATTTCATTGGGCCAAGATCAGATGAGCAGCCACTCAACCCAGAATATTCACCAGCAATTAACAATTCCCCTGCCCAGAAGCAGGCCCATATTGCCAAGCAGCCCCAGCCCCAAATAATTGAGCAGGATATAATTAGCCACCAATCAGCTGCCAGCAATCCTCAGATAAAACCAGATGGGCCAAACCCAAACCCCAGAACTTCCCCCAGCCATGAATTAAGCAGCCAATCCCATAACCCAAGCCCAGAGAACTTCCCATCTATCCAGTCCAAAATTCTTGGAACCTTATCCCCTGTTCCTAAGAATGCCTTCCCCATTCCCAAAGTACCTGTGCCCAAAGGTTGGACTACTGGATTCCATTAAAGAGCTGCCATTAGTTGCTTCCAAGAAAGACCAGATGAATGGTATAAGAACCATTTCCCTCCAATTAAGACAGATGCAGACAAAGTTTAATAAAGTGTATGATCCACAGAGTAGTCTTTGCCTTCATACCCCATATACTATTATCACCTTGGACAATCTCTTACCAGCCAATTCAGTCATCAGTTTCACCACTAGTAGAAACCGTAGAACCCTTAGCCATGGACTACCAACCAGGGCCCCGCCCTAGATGGACCAGCAGCTTCAACCCTCCCACTCCTCTTCTAACCCCACAACCTTCAGATGAATTCATTCCATATGACCACAGAAGATATGGGATGGTCATCCTGACTGTCCTTAGTCTAGCCAAAGTTGTAGTACCTCACCTAGGAGCCTATTGCCCCCTAGCAGCCGGAATACTGTACCTATCCTGCTCCCTGCCCTTCCTGTATTGGGCCTTGGTGTTGAGATATCCCAATGGGTGGACTCCTTCTCAGCCTCCTTGGTTTGATGCTACACCTGGCCATGACAGCCCCTGTGTATTATAAGATATGTTAGCAGGCAAGTCTGGAAACTTGGTTGTAATACAAAGGGCTGTGTTTAAGTGCTAAAAATAATATGGTAATTAAGGAAACAATGCCAACACAAAGCAAACAACACATATTGAGTTGAGTGTAAAACATATACACAATGAGTAAAAAATGGGATAACATAGTAAATGAGAAAAAAAAACAGGAATAAACAAAGAGGCAATGGTATCAGAATAATACAGATTTTATTGGAGTGAGAGCTATAAAACATATGGAAAAGGTTAGTAAAAAATTTTATGAGAGAATTGGAGAAGCTGCTAAAGGACCTCAACTCGGCAATTACAAAAATAAAAGAAATTGGTCACAAAGTCAAAGAAAAGGTGAAGTCCGCCGTCCTTACTGGGGACAAAATTGAGAGGGTGTCTGCAAAGGCATGTATGGCCAAGATGCCAGAAACACCTAAAACAACAACTGAATGGCTTTTAAATGTCCAGAAGCACGTTGTGGAAGGCCTTCAATCCAAGTCCTTTGCCCTCTCTGCGCCTTCCATCTGGGTTGACAACCCTGAGATGTATGAACATCTCAAACCTGCAAAGCGTGCAAGAACCGTGGACACTGAATTGCCAGCACAATTACTTACGCCAAGAATGGTGAGCCTGATGAAGCTGCCGGCATTGAGGAAACCCATTAAGGTAACCTAAAAAATAAAATCAATAAAAATTCAAAAATCTTACCTTTTTTAGAAAACATAGACAGTGAAATCTGCCAGGTCCTGGTCCCCTTTGTTCTTGCCATGTTTTATGTCAACTAAGCCAATCATGTGGCCAAGGAGCTGTTTCTGTCCCCCTGTCTTTCAGGAGCTTGAAGAAAGAATTCACAGGTCCTTCCTAATGACAAGGGACGTGCTAGCTGGGCTGACTCATGCCAAGGGGGCATCTGAGTGGGCAGTTACTGCCTACAAGGATGCCTGTTTGGTCCGCCTGGACCCAGTATCTCTCAGTGGATTTTACTGTGTAAACTACATTGAGCTTGTTTGGGACATCCTGATGACGCTCTCATTCAAGAATATACCAGAGATGGGCCAGGCTCATGCGGCTGCTTGCTTCTGCTTCCCAGTGGAGCATACGCTCTTTTACCTCCTTGAGAACTTTGGGCGCGCAGTGGGGAAATTGGCTGTGGCAGATGCAACAGCTGTAAAGAAGACAAAATCCTCTTTAACAACTTCAGGCAGGCCTGGAGCGCCAATGAGACGGGGCTCCCTGCAGCCATGGAGCTGACCTTTGCAAAGACCAAGCACAAGAAGAAGATTAGTACTGTGTATAATAAACTCTGTGAGTTTACAGAAGCCTTTGCTGGGCAAAGGCTTCACCTCATGGCTTACCTGGGATATCTTTTCTTCTTTGGAATAGTCGCCAGCTAGAGGACCTAGACAGGGTTCTTCTTGGGATCAACAAGGCCCAGCTCTCATTGGACGGGAAGAAGGTCCCCCCCCAGGTACAACTTGGTTGACCACGTAATCCAAGAAGCCCTGGTCCTGGCGGGAATCTATGAGTTTGCAGCCCTTCAGAGAAGCTGCTCCTGCATTCTCACCTAACAATACTCCCTTTTACCAGCCACTGTAAATACTTTAATCAGGGTGTATCCACTGTTTACGGTGTGACAGTGGAGGTTGTGTGCCACCTCCATTGCTGGGTGGGTATATACCAAAGAACCCATTACAGGCGCTCCTAATATATTATATATTCCAATAAATTTATTTACGCTTTAGATTATTTTTATTTATAATAATATTTATAATTTTTACTTTAGCAAACAAGTTTTGCAAAATAAATCCTGGAGATGGTTTTCATAAAAGCATAATAATATATGTTAACAAAATATACTTCTAATTAGTACATTCTACACTTAATTTTTTAATTCCATTTTTATATTTATTTGATAAGAGTGATATAAATATATTCACATAATCAAGTATTAAGTGTTTGAGATAGCCTCAGATGCCATAATAAAAAATTAATATAAAATAAATAAATCAGTAACCTTCATTGATGGTCCCGCTGAATGTGATTGTGGGCTTAGAAGCTTCTTAATATAAAATGATAATTAATAAATCTTAACCAATAAATTAGAGAATATAAAAAAGTCAGACAAGCTATGCCTTTAATTGATTGGCTATTTGGCAAGGTACGCGGGGATGAACAAATCAGCATGGCCATAGAATTTGGCCACGGTCTCAGCTGTGAGGGTGTGGATCCTGGCCTGCAGCAAATCAAAGAGGTCCTTGATCCCAGTTGGGGTCCCTTGCTTGACATCTTGCTTGAGCCACCCAAAAACTTCCTTGATGTGATTCCAGAAGGGCAAATAGGCAGGGAGGAAGAGAAGGCAAAAATTTGCTGTGGCCAATTTCTGGGGGCCCACTGCAATGCTGGTGTCAATTGATGGAAATTCCTCAATAATATCTGCCACCTTATGGAGACCAACATTATCCAGCGCAATTAAATTGATGAATCCCAGGCTTGTGTGCCTCAGGTGCTCCTGGACTAATCAGAGGAATGCTGGAAAGGTACTGTTGTTGTGGGAGCCTAGTATCATTTGATAGAGCTCAACCCCCTTTTGACCAAGGAGAGCCACCATTGAATATGCTGTGGCGCAGACTGCAGCACACCAAGCTACACTGTCACTTGAGCCTTTGGGCACATATCCATATACATTGCGCATATACAAGGCAAATGCTGATTTGTCAATATAGTAAAGTTTGACTGTCTCCTTGGTTTTGAGGGCAGTGTACGCCTCTGCATATTTTTCCGGATGTCAATGTTGGAACAACTGCTTCTATTATAGGGGAATACCCCAAGTTTTTTCCATGAAAACTGCATACCCTTTACCAAATGATAATAAAAGGAAATTGAGGTCTTAACCCCAAAAGTAGATTTAATCATGGGCTGTATATTTGCCAGTTCAAGATGGCAATCTTGGGTTATCTACTTGTGGATTGCCCATTTGTGCTCCTTGGTGAGCATGATGGAAACATGCAATAATTTCTCTGCAGCAAGGACTCAGACAGTATTGATGAACTTATTGAAGGTCTTTCTGACGTACTTGGGATCCACTCCAACAATGGCCGCAGCCGCCTTTTAATCACCCAATTCCCGCATTAGCTTAAGCAGGATGATGCGTTTGATGTCAGGGATGCGCTTCTGGGCGGGCTTTTTAGCAGTGGGAATTGACTTGTTGGCATTGGGCACAACACAGGGCATGGGTACCTTGGTATAGAAGGCTGCAACCTTCTTTAACACCAGCTGTCCCTCATCAGTTCTGTAGAACTCAGGCTCCTTGTCCTCTTCCTGGTTGCCATCACTGACCTAAGGCTTGTAGCTAGTGTCAAGCACAGGCTTCACCTTCTCTGGCATGGCTGACAGGACCAACTCTTGCCGGTACACAACGTCAAACACTTACAAAGTAAGTTCTACCTCCTTGTTTCTAACCATTTTTGTTGTGGTAACCTTGGCAGGCTTCCAGGTCAGCTTGGGGGCCTGAGGATTGATGCTCTGCACCCTATCAGCTTGTGCTCCTTGAACTGGCTGTGTCAGTGCAGCGTCACTATGGAACTCTCCTCTCCCATCTCCTTCCTGAGTAGGCAATTGGGTTTCACTAACTCTGTTCTTTGACTTGCAGGGGCAACCACAACTGCAGTGCACAACAGGTGCAATGGTAGTCTGTTGTTGTTTTTCTTCCATTTTACAATTTAATAAAATACTAAATAAATTTCAATTAATTTACTCCCTAATTTTAATTTTGCTTTTTATCTGAATATGGATATTTGATTAATATTTTTCCCACCCAGTATACCAATTATAGATTTTTTATTTCTCAATTAGTTGTTTCTGGTTTACAACACCCATTTTAGAATACCCAAAATAATTTCCACCTGTTTCCCATATTTTATGCCAAATTAAGCACCCAGTAAAATATTTTTAAAATCTATGTCTCAGATTGTGTGTCTTATTTTAGATACCTTGGTATCATTCTTGAGTACAATTTATTGCACACAACATTTGAGTGATTTTGTTTACATAGTAAGTTGCTATTGTGTTCTGGTTTTGGTTTGAGATTTAACTCACCACGCTTGGGTGTATTTTGTCACCAATTCACATAGTAAAAATATGTACACCAAAAGTCAACTCACACCATTTTGTTTGTTAATCAATGTATTTTGGATTGTATTTCAAATAGTTTTGCTTTGCGCGTGAGCACTTCTTTGCTGTGTTGACCCATTTTGCCCATTAACACCAAAAATTCCTGTTAACAGAGTGTATATTTTAACCTGATAGTTGGATTTTGTTCAAATCTGAAATCATTTTGTTTAAATCTGAGGTATTTTTGGTTGTTGCCATAGTTTTTAAAACTACTGTACTAATTTACTTTTAGATACCTCCCAAGTCTAACCCCAAAGCTATGCCCAAGGCCTCCAAGGGTAAGGTCAACCCCCCTAAGGCCAAAAAAGTCAATACTACCCCCAAGAGACAGCCTGCTAAGGTTAAAGCTCCTCCCAAGACCCCCACACCATCCCCAGAGTCTGAGGAAACCAGCCCTACCCCTCCTCACACTCCCTTTGTATACTCCCCCTTAGATCCTCAAGAGAAGCTTTTCAACTTCAATTGCCACTCTGATCCCACATCAGAGCCTGAGAAGGAGCAGGAACCTGATCCTGGTGCTTCTGAAGATGACCAAATTTAGCTCTGGGATTTAAACACTGTTCATAACATTTGCAACAGAAATGACGCCTTTGCTGTACCTACTACATTCCCTGCTAGCTACCCAATCATGTTCAAAAAGAGAGGTGTCAGCTTTGTGTACAAGGGGTAAATCTTTAATTACAATGACAAAAAGATATCCATCAACATCACTATAAATTTGATACCTTTGGCTGCCCAGGAAGGCTCTCCACCTATGGGCTCACTAGGTTTAAGGTATTAACTGTAGACCACAACTGCAGTGAGCCTTTTTATCCATATATCAATTAATCTGCTGATTTCTTTGCCAAGTAATCCCCACCACCAGGTATCAAACCTCAGCTGAGGTGGTTAACAATGCCCTCCTCAACCTTAATGATTCCCAACTTTCCTCTGTAGATGACACGTCAAAAATTACAGAGATACTTCAATGATCATATATATGCTCTGAGCACTGAAGGCTTCAGTGCTACATCCATTGATCAGTTGATCCTAAATGAGAAGCAAAAAATTTCCTGCCATGAAGAGCAATTCCTTCTTCATGATGATGACCCAAATGCACTGGAGTGTACTATCTGCTTTGCAACCTCTCAGGATTTGAGTAACCTCCTCAAGTGCAAAACCTGGCTTGCAGATGGTACCTTTTCCACCTGCCCAAAACTCTTCATACAGCTTTGGAATATCCATGAACAGGTTGAAAATCTAGTTCTTCTCCTTGTTTTTTACTTCCTTACTAACAAGAAGCAGGACACATATGTCTGTGCTCTCACTA
>QTSX02006163.1:0-16071 GCA_014839935.2 Entomophthora muscae | reverse complement strand
ATCCAAAGCAGAGACACTTGTAACATCTCAATGTCCTGAATTCTACGCTGAAGACACTTTGATTCTCTCCCAGGCTATCTTATCTTGGGCTCTTTTGGTTAGGGCTAATTATTTTACTTAACCCTAGTGTATCATTTGGAAATTTTACAAAACAGTATTTAAAGCTTTGTTTTGGTTAATCACCAACTCTATGTAGATCTGGGTGGTGATTCCCCACCCTATAGAGACTGCTTCCTATTATCCAACCATTTCTGTCACAGGTTAATCCCAGGGAAACCTTTGGTCAAGGAGAAGGGCCAAGACTGGAAGGCCCAGTAGATGGCAAGGGCCATCCATATCACTTAATTAGCAGCTGTGGCCTAAGGAAGTCAAACTCCCATGTGGGGAATCACTTGCTGAGTGAGCACCAGCATGGTCAAGTAGGCAAACCCAAGCTTTCTGTAGTCATATGATGGGACAGAAGGAACAAAGGGGAGTTCTCCTGCAGCAGGGATCATAGTCTGGCTTGACTGGGCAAGTTGGCAGAGCAGAGGGGCACTAGGAAAGAAGAGGCAGGGTGCAGGAGCAGGAACTGTCTCCTGATTCAACACTCTAAGAGATGGAATGAAAGCTGACATTGTTTAGTTGGAGGTAACAAGAAGCTGCTCTGTTTCCTAGCGCTGGCGTTAGTGCTGGAGGTACTCTATATTTGATAGCACCAGCAGTATAGTTTTTTATAATATAATAAACACTTGTAAAGTATAAATGCTCAGTGTGCATTAACCAGCAAAAGTTTATTAAGTGAAGATATCAACAAAGGAAGGATTGTCAGTGTTTCCAGCTATATCCTGCTGTGAAACTGCAATTGTACCTACTGGAAACTTATTATTGGCTATTAAAGAGTTATTATTGAGTTGGGCTTCATTGGAAGGCTTTCAGGATTGACAATTCTTTCCCCCTGAAAATCTGGGCCCAAGAGTGGGATTTGAACCCTGACCCTGGATTCCTGCAGGCCGCTGGCCCCATGGACCAGGGGCCTGCCTGCCCGCATTTTCCTGAGACCAAGCCTCTGCAAGCTGAAGCCCCTGCTAAGTCCTGAAGCCAGAATACCAGCACAGGTTCAATAATGATACTGTCCAAGGAGGAGCTTCTCAAATTTCCTAATGAAGGCAGAGAAAGCTCCTCTGTAAACTTCATGAATTTGAAGTCCTCTTGGGCAACCAATCAAATTCAACTGCCAAGGGAAAACATGGGCTTTAGGCCCAACCCTGTGACCACAGCCAAAAATCAAGAAAATCAAGTGACTGATTTGGACATTCTGACCAATGAGAGAACACCCAATTGAGGTGCCATTTTGCTGCTCCTACACCTGGGCCTCTTGGCCACCTGCCCACATTTTTCCTGACATTTTGATGAAGCCCTTAAGGAAAACACTAAGTATGGAGGTGGGATGGTATATATGCCTATAGATTCTGCGCTCAAACATTATTGACAGTTTTTGAATAAAGGTTATGTTATTTTGGCTTAAACAGCTACTTCCTTATTTTGTATTTGCCATCTACCAATTCAGTACAAGATCCTATGGCCCTCCTGTCCCCCTGCCTGCAGTTTTCTGTCCTCCAGGTGTACCCTTTGGCCCCATCCACTTCACTAACCACCCTTTGAAAACCAAATATAAGGACTATAACCTTGGAAAAGATACTTGAACTTGATCCTTTGGCCCGCATACAATTAGCAGTTAGATACAACTGTCAAGGCCTGTGCATATTCTCAACACCCAAATTGTTTAGAGGAAAATTCAACTATCTTTCTGCTTACAATCTCCACATGGAACCACCTGTGACCCCCAAGCCTATGCCTGCTTCCTCACCAAACCTTCCAACCAACTGCACTGGCAATCTGTTTTGGATTGTGTACATCACCCTCACAGGGGTGATTGACACTATAATCCTGGCCACTGGCCTGCAGTCCTGGGTGGGAAAGACTGTCTCCTACCTTTTTAAGTTAGCTCCTCTCTTGTGGTGGGCTTTTCCAGCAAAAAAAACCCAGGCCAAGTTACCAATGAAAACAACATGCCAGCCTCCCAAGACTGAATCCCTGACACAGACCCTGATTTGTCAGTTAAGAGGATTGATTCACTATTTTTGCCTTGGGGAAGCTGGCAGGGAATTTCAGGGTCATTTGGCAACCCAAATCTCAATTCCTTGTTCTCAGAGGGTGTGGGTCAATTAAAATTATTTTTGCTTGGCGTTGGAACGGTTTCCATTTGCCCCCAGGTTTGGATTTCACCAGGGTTCAATCCCCCATTTGGCTTTAAGGTTTTCTTTTGGTCAATCAGTGTGTTCAACAATGCAATTAATTGGTTGTGCAATTGCTTGATTGCAGGTATTAAACCTATGTAGCATTGAGTTTTTCTGGCCCATTATGGGCCCTGACACCCTTATCAAAAAGATTTTCACACTCTTAACCTATAAGAGTGTGCCCTACTAATTTTCATAATTGACTGATTTCTTCCGTGGATATGTACTTTCATGGCTTAAAGCATTCCCTACTTCTGGCATTTAAAACCATGTGTAATATATGTATTCCTGATCCTAGATTCCATTGCCCCACCTAGGAAACAGATTATGAATCTTGAATACTTAGACATCATTGTCTACATTTAGTTTTTTTGCTTTAATTGGGTTTTTGTATTAATTACCCATCAAACCTTTTGAAACTTGAAACAGGTGCCTCCCCAGCGCCTGAAACATTCACTGAGAGGAGCTTCACAAACTGATTAGGTTTTGTGGCAGTGCTTTTAAACCTAATAAAATTGTCAAAGTGGCGCCTTTAACCACAATTTGAAGGTTTACTTTTTGTTAACCTTAACCAATCTTCTTGAAACATCTAAGGCTATTTAAAGCCCTAAGATTAAATCATCATCAATCATATTACTATGTATTAATTTAACTTCCTGGTTAATTAATTAGTTTGATACACCTAGTCTCATAATCTGAATTAGTCAGATGATTCATTTTGTTCCTCAGTTAGTACAGCCTAATTGATTCCTGGGTACTCTATTACTATAATGGAAAATCTCTCAAAGATAGTCCTATTTTTTGAATTTCAACTTATGAAATTCATCACAATTAAACCACTTTGTGTAACCACAGCCCAACATTGTTGTAGTACGGTCACACTTAGCCACTTAAATTTTTTGTGACAACCCAGTTGGTCTCTGGCTTTGAACCAAGGCAAACCTTAGTGTTTTCTTGGGAGCAGGAGCGTCACACTTTGTATTGATATGTTAAAGCCATCTTCCTCACTATAAATAATTTTCCTGCTAATAACACTCATGGATTAAGCTTTTAAATTAGTATTCTAGTTTACTCACCTGCTAGGAGACACTGTGTCTCAAATCTGAATCAGATAAAATATTTCATTTTCTCTATAATTGTTATCAGTATAATTAATTTGAGGGGAATCACTATTAAATTATTGAATATTAAGAAATCTGTTAATATATATAAAGTAGTTTTCAAAAGCTATGGTGCCAAGAAAAAATAGCTCAAATTCAAACAAAATAGATTCAGAATTAAGAAAAATACAAGTTGGGTAAGTCCCAGACTGCAAATCAATGGAATTTTTTAAGTGAACTGACAAAAGATAAAAAACAATAATGCTAACAAAAAAAGAGAAACTTTATCAAAATTCAAACAGAATAGACCAAAATACAAACAAAATAACTTGGTACAGCAAGTGAATTTTATTAAAGTTTTTCTGGAATATATTATAATCTTATCATGATTCAAAAAAGGCACTGATAGAAGGGCTAAAATGAAATGAAATAAATCAAACTAAAGCAAAATTTCACAAACAAAAAAACAAAATGAAGTAACACAAGATGTGTAGTATATGGATCCTAAAATATAAAAAGAGCATTTTAGCAAACAATTTACATCTATCTAATTTGGAAACAGAGGCATTTTACTGATTTTCAAGGCTCTTTATTTGTGTGTAAAGGTTTTAAGATATATCTAAATCTGGACCCATGATTACAAATGAAGTTTGATTATCAAATTTTAAACTTTTTATAGAGATTTTTGATTGCTTTTATTTTAAGATGGATTGTAACAGTAACATTTGTGACACTGCAAGCAAGCAATCCAGTAGAAGCCAAGACAGCTTCTGTGGAAGTGAGGCTCAGTATGTTTAGGCCCCTATTTACACTCAGATCTTTGATGTGGATAACAAGGAATCTGACCTGTACCTGACCCTCAACCCATATGGATTTGACTTGTTCAGTAGTCACCTAGCCTTCAGCTCTTTCCCTGCTCCCACCCCCTTTCCTGACCCCATACAAGGCACCAACCAAACAGCCAATCAGAATGGCCACCCTGGTTTGAAACAACTTTCTGCCAACAGCCAACTTGCTCCTCCTTCAGCCAAACAGGATTCAGCGCCTGTAACCCAGCGCCCCAAGAAACAAATCATCACCACCTGAATTCTCCAAGAAATTGTGGCACTGAACCTGCAGGGTCTGTCCTGGGATCAGATAGCCAGCCAATTACAATTCATCCTGGGCTACCATAATGCAGGAGTTCAACAACCTAGTGAACAAGGGGAATCTGATTGGGATGGCCAAGAAGCCCAAGAAGGCCCCTGAGTCACAAATCACTGAGGCATACCCAATTATGCCTGACTACCTGTAGCAGGACCACAAGCTTCCCTTGATCCAGGTCTGAAACAACTTTCACACCATACTATATGGGTTTCTGAGTATATGGTGCAGCTCTGTATGTATGGCAAAGTGGCCTTGGTTTTTGTTTTGACAATTTTGGTGGCAACCAATGGGATGGAAGCAAGGATTTCTCATACAAGCCTGCCATCAAATACAATCTTGTCTAATACCTGATAAATTTACTGATGACAACATATTTATTGTATATAACAAATTGTCCATTGCTTTTGACACTTTTGGGAAACAAGGAAAATCAAGTATACCCAATGGAAGGAAGAAGGTCAAGAAGGGGACTTTCATTGGTGTTTTTCTGTCTGTTTTAGACAAGGGTTTTGTCTATCTTTTGGAAAAATCCTGATTACACCAATGATTATGAGTATATAAAGAATCCTCACTGGATTATTTGAGTCCTTGTGACAGATTGGATACCTCCTATTAGGGTTTCTTGAGCCACCAGATAGGAAAACCTTTTAAGGCTGTCAAGACAATTGAAGAACACATGTAATTGGCCCCAATTTATTTAGATGGTCATGCATGTATTCATCTAGGTGATGCCATGTTCTATAATATTGGGTACATTGTCTGGGAGCAGCATCTACAGCCCTTCAATAATCTATGCCTTGGTGTCCATGACCTGATGTCTCTCTTTGGCTGGCAGATGGTGGCTAAATTGTTTACCTAGCTTACTTTCCATGAGAATAATGGCAGCCAATCACCTTAGAACAAGTGCCTTCCATCCTAGATTACAGCTGCCTATCAAATAATCAAACCAATGTCAGACAAGGAATATAATGGCTTTATTTGTCAGCCTTCACATGAAATCCACTTGGTTCACCCCCCCCTGCCACCACCAGCCCTCACATGTCAGCCCTTCCCACTAAATCTCAGGCCCAGAACCCCACCCAGCACTATCTATAATCCTTTGTTCCCGCAGCATTCTAATTTATAGGCATCCTACTTCTTGTCCCAAATAAATCTCTCCAACACCAAAACTTTTTTTATAATTTAGTTTATTATGCAGAACTTGTAATTGGTTTTTTATCTTTTTGCTTTTTTATTAATTGTTTCTTGTTTATCTAGCTTATTTCTGTATAATATAATAAATATTATATGTTTATTATGTCTTGTATCTAGGTCCAGAATACACTTATTTTCAATTCATTAACAGCCCCTTGTGATAGAAATAACAATAATTAAATGTTTAGGTAAGTTTAAATTATATATTTCTACATAATTGTTTTTTTTAGAAAAGTTGTCACTGATCTGAATCAAAAACCTTAAAGATAAACTTTGAGCCAATCAGGAGCTTTGTAAGATAGTGATTGTTGGGACATGAAGGGACATTCAATGATTCTTTGATGTATGTGCGCTAATAAATCTGATTGGCTGGATGTTTTGCTCTTGTGTGCCATTGCTGCTGTGGCAAGTTGTTTGTGGACTAGTGCTCAATCAAAAACCAGACTAACACTATTCCATAAACAACTTGACACAGTAACAATGTTACACAATAGCAAAATAGCCAACTAATCATATTAATTAGTGCACATGCATCAAAGAATCATTGAATCTCTCTTCATGTCCCAACGATCACTCAGCTAACACTGCTTCTGATTGGCTTAAAGTTTATAATTAAGTTTGAATTCAGATCATCACAAATTCTCTACACACAATAATTGTGTAATTATCTGAATTTAACCTTAACCTTAACTGAACATTGAATTTTTGATATTTATGTCACAAAGGCTGTTTAAAAAGTTAAAAAAGACATTAATTATGGAAGCATAGCAAACCACAAAGCAAACAAAATTAAGAATACCTAACAAAAACAATATGAAATGGGTAAGAGGAAAGAAAAAATGATATATTGTAATTATACAGAGAACAAATAAGAAACAAAGGGGAAACAAGATCAGATCCATACAAAAATATTTAGAGTGAACATTATAAAAACATACAAAATGCTAGTGAAAATCAAATGAGAGAGCTTGAGAAGCTTCTGAAAGACCTTGAATCATCAATTGCTGAGATCATGAAGATTGATTGCAATATTGAGAAAATTGTGTATTCCACTGTTCTGAAAGGCAACAAAATTGATAAGGTATCAGCCATAGTCTGATGGCCAAAATGCCTGGTACTTCAGAGAAGACAATTGAATGTCTTATCAATGTTCAGAAGACTGTAGTTGAGGGACTGCATTCAAATCACACACCCTTTCTTTGCTGTTCATCTGGGTTGATGACCCCCAATATGTATAAATATCTGAATCCCATCAAGAAATCACAAAACATAGAGAACAATATGTCTGGAGAGCTTGTTGTGCCTAAGATGACATGCCCTGTGGAAGTGGTTAGATAAAAAAGTGGCTAAAGGGGGTAAAAATATTAATTAAAATTAAAACAATCATCTTTTTTTGGAAATCATTGATAATGTTGTTAGGAAAGTCCTGATTCCATATATTCTACCAAGTTTTATGCCAAATATACCAGCTATGTGAGCAAGCAGCTGGACTTGTCACCTTCTGTTGTCCTCAAGTAAGAAGAAAATCAATGGTGTCTTCCCAATATTGATAGATACCTTCTCCTGCCTGACACACACAGAGGATGCAACAGAATGGGTGTTGTAAGTTTGGGCTATATAAACTAGCTGAATCTACAGGCTAAAGTTTACCTAAAATAAAGTATAGATAAAATATACTAATAATCCTAAGGCTATATAAAGCTTACTAAACATCAGCTTCAACTGCTAAATAAAGGCAATATCAAAGTATAAGTGTTGAGTGTAAGGTTAAAAGCTGTGTTTATTAAACTCATATTGGATGATAATAAGCTGGAATAATTCAGCTCAATGATTTAATAGCAATTGGATAGTGTAAATTGACTTTGGGAGTCCATTGTCAAATCATATCAATGAGTAAATCCAATTGTCTCAAAAGCAAATAAAGCAAAACTTTAATTTTGCAAAAATGGGCAGCAACAAGATAAATACTCACATCTTTTCTGCCTGGACCTGGTAGCCATTGGTGAAGTTAACTGTGTAAACTCCATTGAGATTGTTTGGGACATTCTTGGGTCGCTTTCAACTAAGAACATACCAGAGATGGGGAAGGCTTTGCAAGAGCAATTATTCTGCTTTACAGTGGAGCTTACCTTATCTTACCTATGAGAAAACTTCAGAAGTGTGTTATTGAAATTGGATTTTACCAATGAAAAGCCATAAAAATGAAAATTATGGATAACTTTGAAATGGCATGAACTATGGAAAAGACCAGAATTCCTCTGGCAATAGAGATGTTGTTCTTCAAGACTAACATAAGGAGAAGATTTGTTGCAATTTATAATAAACATTGTTAGTTTTTGGAGGTCTTTGCTATTGCAAAGACTCCATCTAATAGTTTGACTTAATTATCTTTTGTACTTTGAGATGTGAGCCAGTGTAGAAGACATGGACAGGGTACCACTTAGAATTGATGAGGCCAGGCCCTCCCTAGACATCAAGAAGATTTACCTGGGATATGACTCAGTAGATCAGGTAATCTAGGACACCTTGGTCCTGGAGGGTTTTATGGGGTTTGAGCTCCAACATAAAAAGCTTGCTTTTCCAGTCTCACCTCACCATCTTTCCTTTTGTCAGCAGGAAAGAATACTTTAATCAAAGTTATCTATTGTATATGATGTGGTTGTGCAGGCTATATGACATTATCATTGCCAGGTGGTTACCCACAGGAACACTCACCACAGCGCAAATAATAAGCACTTCCCCATTATAACTATAGTTCTAGTTTTTTATTCTTTTGCTTTAATTAAATTTTAAACAAATTCAAAAAAAGAATATTAAAAAACAATATAAATAAAGCATATATTTGCATATTATATGTTATTATACTAATTAATAAAAAATCATCACATACTTTGAGAACTATATTTAAGACCAAATTAATTTATTTTTATATTTATTTAAAATAATGGATATGGACAGATATAAATTAACTAATTTTAAATAAAGTGTTTGGAATAGCCACTATGGCTTCATAATAAAGAAATTGAACATGTGTGGTAAAGGTGGCATGTTTTTAGAATATTCAATTAGCAATTTTTAAATATAATATTCACATCAAAAAATTTAAATATATATAAACTTAAAGGCATAAAATAGTATATAAGACTAATATTGATATGAGGAATAGAAAACAACTTTTAATTGATTGACTGGCTGTCAAGGCACAGAGGAATACATGGTTCAGAATGTAAATTAAACTTAGCCACAGCCTCAGCTGAAAGGGTACCAACCCCAGTCTGTAGCAAGCCAAACAAGGCCTATGGTTCAGTTGGGATCCCCTGCTTGACAACTTGCTTGAGACACCCAGAGACCTTCTAAATTGGCTTTAGGAAAGGTGAATATATGGGAAGAAATAATAGACTCATGGGTGCTATGTTCAATTGATGTGGGCTAATTGCATCACTCAGTCTTGTGTTGCAACCAAGTTTCCGGACTTACCTGCTAATGTATCTTACAATACACAGGGGGCGCTCAACAAGTTGCCCCTTGACGTATCTAACAACATGGACCCATCTGATGGCAATATCAAATGGTGGGCACTTCATCCTAATTAGGAGTGCTACCAATTTGACCTGCTGATCCCCACACAAGTTATTCCTTGGCTTCAAACCTTACATGGAACATCCCACTATGCCACCCCATTGCGGCCTTGTGGCTTTCCCCATATGGTATATTAATCACAATATTCTACAATAAACAATATCTTATTCTATTAACTCTTGTCAATTCTATTGGACTGTTGTCTTCCCCAATTCAAATACTGAACTCTAATTAGTTCAGTTGCAACACTTGGTTGTCAAAAATTCTTTGAGAATATCTGCCACCTTTTAGAGCCCAGCATTATCTAGTACAAAAAATGTTGGTGAACCCTAGTATAGTGTGGCTAAAAAATCTTGTGCTGATTAGAGAAATGATATGAATGTACTGCTATTATTAGATCCCTTGATTATTTGATACAGATCAATCACTTTTGAGCCATGGAGAGCCATTTTAGAATAGGTTATAGCACAGACTGACAAATGCTGAGATACTCTGTCTTTAGAACATCTGGGGATATAGCCATATGATTTACACATCAAAAATGCAAACAATGATTTGTCAACATAATAGAATTTGACTGCCCCTCTTTTATTGAGATCAGTGCACACCTCCTGTATTTTTTCTGGGTCATAATATTGGCAGGGCTGTTATAGTTATAGGAAGAGACTCCAAATTATTCTATGAGAACCACAGCCCCTGACCACACAGTAAAAAAAAGAAACAAAAGCCAAAATTCCAAAAGTAGACTTGTCCATAGGATGTATTTTGAAAGTTCAAGATGGCAGTCTTGGTTACTTCACTGACAAATGGCCCATTTGTACTCCTTGGTGAGCAGGGCTGACAGGTGATTGGGGTTTTCCACTTGTATAATTCAACTGGTATTGAGTTACTGGTTGTATAGCTTTTTGGACAATTTTTGATCCACTCCACAAATACCTGCAGCTTTATTGAGTTCAACAGTATCTTGCATCAACTTGATTAAGTATAAGGAGTCTCATGTCAGAATTGACTTTCTAAGTCAACTTTCTGATAAGGCTGAATTAAGACTCTGTGTTCTGAATATAATGAAAGAAATATGCACCTTGTTGTAGAAAGCAGTGATATTTAGCCCCTTCTGGACAGGCAATTCTCTATAGAACTAGAATCTTTAGTTAGAATTATTATTGTCTTCACTCACATAAGGCTTTTAGTGTCACAGATAAACCCATTTTAGATGAATTTTCCCATACTTTTAATACCAATAGTAATATGCGCTGAACATGGACAGCCTTGTAAGGTATTTGCTGCTTTAAATCAGGCCTTTGACAACAATTGGGTTTGGCCAAACATGCAGAATTTTAGGTGGATTCTTCAAAAAAGATCAAAAGGCTTAAATACAGGTAATTCAGTGCTTTTTGGTGCCAAAATTGATTTATGATGTCATATAACTTTCACTCACTTCTAGAGGCATGGTGAAGTAATTCCCTTGGCCTTACCAGGTTTGTTCATAAGCTCTATAATGGATGAAAGCATCCTAGAACTACATTAGTAGTTCAGTAAACAATATATATTGATTTTAAACATAAAAATTATGCTTTGCAGAATAGTATTCAAGAAAACAGTGCTGCTCTTAGCTTATGTGCCAGTGCAGTAGCTTGAAGTATTTGGTGAAAATTGCAAAGTGCCTAAGACCTCTGAACTGTTTTTTGGACAATCTGATGGTAAAATTGAGGGATTTTGGAACCAATTCATTTGATTTGAACTTAAAAAATTTGATAATTATTTCTCAACCACTGTCTGCCACTTACTGTTGCTTGTTTCTTTGGTTTTATCCTACTTATGCATCTTTGTGGGGATGGTGTTTGCAGAGTTTGACTTTATAATTTTTGTTAACTACCGTTTTTCAAATTTGGCATTTCATCCTCCATCTTTAACACTTCTGAATTTTTCAGAGGCTCCCTAATGATAGCTCTCCTCAAATCTGGTTATGAATTTGATTTATACCTATACTGTAGTATAAGGAATTGTGATGTATGGCACCAGTAAAATATTTTTCTCTAGACTATTAATGGAACTGATAGGTAAGATTATTATTCTTTATCATTAGTCCAAAAGTAGAGCATATTAATTGACTTCAGTCTTTATTGATATAGACTTGAATTGAGGCTGGTCAGCTGACTGTAATATTTCTTTGATGCAGAAGGAGGTCAAATCTTGTTTGGTTTATAGAAAGTAGCTTTGTAAGGCAGCACTTGATACTGAATGGCAATCAGCCTAAGACATTGGTCTGAAGTAAGGTCTGCATCTTCCACTGTTGACTCCTTCAAAAAAGCAGAGTGAGATGTATACCTGAGCTACAACCCAAGACTAGCCAGTCAGTAGCTAGCTGCTAGTTGATAGAGATGATTTTTTCAATTCAATCAGAGCTGTTATAATACAATAGATTTATGAGCTTTTTATCTTATAATGGTTAGCCTGACATCCCAATATTTTGTGACTTTTTCTAGGAGCTATTAAATTGATTGACCATATGATGGATCTTCTTTATATAGAATATAATATACATTTAAAATAATTATTTTATAATTTTTGTATATTGGAGACTTTTGAAGTGAATTATTTATTTGCACAATATCCACAGGTTCCTTCAATTATTAGAAATAGTGAATTGATTAATACTAGGGTGTGATTTGGCCATTGATTTATCATCCTTGCACCGAGACATCTGCAGTTTTATATTGAATCCATCCTTAGGGCTACACTTATTTGCACCCACAATTATTGATCAAATCCATTTATTATTCAATATCCCAAAATCCTGAAGCTGATAAAGATCACAAGGATAGTAAAATTAATATAGTAAATATAAAATCTATGTTATATTAAAGAGAAAAAATATGAAGCCTTAATGTGATATACACTAGACCTTAGATCAAGATACCTTTCTGTTCACCCAATTAAGTATAAATTTTCCTTGGATAAAATTTCATATTGTATAATTAATTATCAATAGTCTCAATATAGAGTTTTAACTTTAATTAACTCAATAACCTAAACTATTGTATATAGGGCTGCATCAGATTTTGGACAGGTGGCTCCTTTTCTTTAAAGGAGCACCCGTCCAAAATCCAGTGACAATTTCAAGAGAATCTTCTCAAAGAAGAATCTCTTGAAATTGTTCCTTCTCCACCCACAGAAGGGTGTGATATTTTGGGTTTTTTTAAAAAAATAAATTTTATATATTTTTATTTTTTATTCATAAAAAAATCAAAATAAAATTTAAGAGGCAGTAAAAAATAAATTTTACTATGATTCTTTTAAAATAATCTCAAAACTGGAAAACAAAAAGCCTTCCATCACCTTCTTTTTTTAGTGATTTTGGATTTCCCCAGTGTAGGGGAATCTGAAAGAAGGTTATGGGGAAGGGTGGACTAGGACAGTTATGGCATTTGCCGTAATCATCCCTTTTTTGGGCTGCCACAACCCTAATTGTACATGATGAAAATATTGATCATACACTTTTTTACCTTTGTTTTGAGTTATTTTCTGCTGTTTTTAGGTGTTTTATTTTTTTGTTATCCCAAGCAAAAACCAATATTGTTTGTGATCTTTAAAGACATATGTGCATGAAAGAATCATTATAACTTTGCTTTTTTAGCAGGTTACAGAGGAGGGAGAAATAATACTGGAGAATAGATAATGTATTTATTTTATAATCAAGGGATTCCATAGTATTTTTGTGGCCTTTGGGAGGAATAAATATCTTACTATAGGAGAAGCTATTCCAGGAAAAAAGTTGTACTACATATATGGACTATTTAGCTGTGGAGTCTGAACTGGTGCACCCACTTTGATAATTCTTGGCTATGGGTCATTGGCAATTAGGTAAGTTGCAGTTTTTTCTGACTCAGAACCTTGAAAGAGGGTTTATTCTGTAGAATTTAAAGGACCAATTTTCAACAAAGCTAAATATTGAAGCATCAAGTCAAATTAAAAAATATTTATATATCTTAAAATATGGGTTCAGATCTTATTAAAATATCCAATGTAAACTTTAAGTTTTATCTGAATTTAATATAACAAAGTATAGTTGCCATGCCCATGCTACTGGGAAAAGTTTAAATAGAAAAGATGCTCTTTGTCAGAGTAAAATTAACAGAGAGATATGGATTTTATTAAAAGAAAACTTGTCTGGATAAATTATTATCAATGATTTTATTTCCTAAGCCTGGGGCGCTATGTTAGGCTCCAGAGGTCTTCTAGGGACTGGTTTGGATTTGATCTGTTCTTGAGACTATTCTTGCCAGTAACAGAATCGATGGCTAATATATTTTCTAATATAGAAAAACTGTAGGTGCTGCAACAGGCGGTATTTTTCGCTATTTTAATCCCACAGGGTTAATCTATTTATGCTTTTGAATATTTATGCATTTTTCAGGTGTTTATAAATCTATCATCCTCAAAGGACTCAGTTTGATTTTCCAAAGCTGATATTTACTGTCATTGAACCAAAAACAGAATCGAATCTATCAGTTTCGTTTCCAAGGTTACAATTTATTTAAAAATGATGTATTCAATTTATGTTTGCTAAAAATCTATCATCAAATAGGCTACCTGAGCATAAACTTGATTTGATAATATATCTATGAGTTAATAAATGTTTAATAATATATCTATGCCAGTTAATAAATTGGTGGGGATTGCTTTGGAGCTAGATGCCCAAGCCGACTCCGAGATCTCCTTGGCTCTGTAATCTAGTTTCGGCTTAGTACGATGACCTCATAACAAAGTTACTGGTTTTTCGGGCTATCCCGTTGAAGTCGTGAGGGCAAATGTTTTCTAAAGCGAGTGCTCAAGTCGGGTAAACCGTACCATCCGTATGGGGGTATTTACACTATATTAACTCACCATAACCGCTAAGCTTGGCATGCCATCTAAAATCTACAAGTATTACCCAGTGAAAGATGAGAGGTTGTCGTGCATTATATGTGAGTATCCTTACTCTATGGATGCACCCCTGTCGACGTTGAAAAAGCATCTTCGCGTCAAGCATGGCTTCGGTATTCGAAACCCTCCCAGCACCATGCCCTCTGATAACTTTGTATATTTTATTCCTGACCAGCCCCATAGGCGGATGGACATCGAGTCTCTTCTAAACCCCGAGGCCACCGACCAGCCAAATTTTAGGTTGAATAACTGCTCCTTTGTGGATTATCGAGTGATTAAATGTCCTAGCCCTTCAAACTAGTACTTGGTACAATGGATTAAACAAGAAAGTTTTTTAAAACAAAATAGCTATTTCCCCTTCTAAGAATCATCTCTATTTTACTATTGACGCTAGCTTTATTTATATTCTGTTTAATAGAGGACTTAATAGCCACTGTTTAACAACATTAACCAGATATTAGAAGCTCAATATACATACTAGACACCAATTTATCATTGTTTTTAATTATTAAGCTATTTACATAGGGTTGTCGAGTATATACTTCTTAGAAGTACAATAAACAAGGTATAGGGAAAAATGAGCAGAGAATGATACTTTATTGGATATGAGTTTAGAGAATTATATAGTATCATGACAAGCCACATACTGTCCATGTACATCATGGGGGTCATGGGGCTTATCTGAGTAATGTCATTAGGTCATGAGGTTGTATAAATGTGTTTCATTTAGGACTGGATTATGTGATCCCTGTAATAGATGGCTAACTGGTAATGGTGCACCAGTTCTGGCTGGTAACTATTTGGTGAGTTTGGGGATCTACTCAGGGAACTACATTCCCTGAGAGAGAAGTAATTGAAGATGTTGCAACATCTCCCCCTGGGGTGCTGGAAGGTGGAGCCTTAGGTGATTTTCTTGAGAGCATCAGGGATTGGGGCTTGGTATTGATCCAGTTTTGCATTGAGGTACAGGGAGTCAAGGAGTTACATTGTTCTGTTCTTGCTTTGCACAGGCAGAGGCAGTCATGGTGCATACACTTGAGCTATGTTCAAGCACCAATACCATTTGATAAGGTAAGTGTTGTTTGGTTTGACTTCCATGACAATTCCTGGTCCATCATAACCCTGGTTCCAACTTGTGCTACTGTGATTGACAACATTAGATCTTCTCCCCTGACTTGGAAGCTGTTCCTGCTATAGTGGGATTGCTTCTCTCTCAACCCTTCTTCTTTGCTTCCTTGTCTTCTTGGTCTCTTCTAGAGCGACTGTACATTGGGATCACTGTCATCTGGCACCTTTCTTAGGTAGAGGTAATCATGGTCCTAACTTAGTAATGACAATGGCAGGTTTATTTCCATAGACAAGTTCATACAGGCTTTTGCCTGCATTGTAGTTAACTCATGTTCTGCACAGCATAAGTGCTGTTAGCAGCATGTCATCCCAGAGTTTTGGATTGTTAGCAGACAGTTTACTGAGAGCTTTCACAAGGGAACCATTTAGTATTTTAACTCTTCTTTTTGTCTGTGGGTGATAGGGGTTGGCATTGGTGTGTTTTATTCCGTTTTTGACAAGGTATATATTGGTGTTGATAGCTTTGAGTTTGGTTCCTCCGCCTGTGATTAAGAGTTTGGGTTTCCCAAACTCAGCTATGATTTCTTTGCCAATAAAATTGTTTAATTGTTTCCTTTATGTTCTTTTGTTGCTTGTTCTAAAGGCCAACTAGTTATTTAGTCAATAGCTGTTATAATGTAATTTTTGCCTTAGTTATTGCTAGGCATTGGTCCCACAATATCCAGCAATCACACTTTGAAAGGCTGTGTGGTTGATACATATATTACTGACTGGGGGTG
>QTSX02006162.1:0-16139 GCA_014839935.2 Entomophthora muscae | reverse complement strand
TATTGCAACTGAACCAATGAAGATTCAGTATTTGGAATTGGTGAAGACAAAAGTCTAATAGAAAGGACAGAATAATAAGAATAAGGTATTGTTTATTGTGGAATATTATGATTAATATACCATATGGGGAAAGCCACATAGCCACAAGGGAGGTGGCATGGTGGCTTGTTCCATGTAAAGGTTCAATCCAAGAAATAACTCATGCGGGGATCAGCAGGTTGAATTGATAACACCCCTAATTAGGAGAAAGTGCCTGCAATTTGGCACTGCCATCATATCTGTCCATGTTGTTAGATATGTCAAGGGGAGGCTCATCAAGTGCCCCCTGTGTATTGTAAGATACATTGGCAGGTGAGTTGGGAAACTTTGTTGCAACACCCCCCTTTCCCCCTGCTTGTTATCAGGCACCAGGATCAGAGTCTGCAGAAGATCTGGGAAGGTCTCTACAACCAACCTTTGTGTGGGAATGGCGTGGCAGGGGTGCAAGCAATCATGGTGAAGCGTCTTGGTGTTTCCTTGGGCATCTTCAAGTCAATAGGTATGATTTTCATAAACTGCAGCTATCTTGAAGGGTCCTAGGTGATTGGGCTCCAGCTTAGCCAAATTGGGGTTGTGGGTATAGACAGGGCCACCTACAGCGTATCTGGCTTCAAGGTGCTTTTTCCCTCCTTCAATTTGTTTGGGCTCAACTTCCCAGGCTTTGGCACACCATTGGTTTAGGAATGAAGTCATCAACAGAAAGGGCTTTCCGGGAACTGTAGACTGTAGCTTCCCCTGTTCCACTCCTGTCAGACTCTCAGGCATCCCAAAGGCCAAGATGCTAGGGATGAACCTGATGCCTTGATTGATTCTTGCTTGTAGGATAAGTAAAGCGGTAGGCAGGTGTTCAGTCCACACAGTATTGGGGTGCTCCTGCAAGAGCTTGACAATCAGTTGGACCAATGAGCCGTGTAATTGCTCCACACACCCATTGGCTTGCAGATGGTAGGGAGTGGTGACTATCTGTTGGAGGGCATTCTTGGCACAGTATGTCTTCATGACCTGGCCAACAAGTTCAGGACCACCATCTGTGATGAGACATTTGGGCCACCTAAAGCAGGCCACAATTACCTTGCCAATGAAGTGGGTGATGGTGGTGGCAGTGTGATTAGCTGTTGCCCACACCACTGGCCAGCGAGTGAAGTAGTTGATGGCAGTTATTGTGTATTTCTTTCCCAGTCTGTCTTTGGGGAGGGGCCCAACCACATCAAGGGCCCACTGCTTGAAGGGTTCCATGGTCTTGATGAGCAGGACAGACTTGGGAGGTGCAGGTTTGGATGTATTCTTTTTGTACATCACACATGTTTTGAGGAGATCCAGGATATCCTGGCGCATACGCGGCCACCAAACCTTTTGTTTCATAATCTCAAAGAAGTTTTGTCCTCTGATGTGACCCAAGGTGTGATGGTAGTACAGTATTGTGTTTCCCCATTGTGTGGTGAGAATATAAGGCATCTTCTCACCTGTTTCTGCCCGGCGGTAGACATTGCCAGCATTGGTGGTGAACTGGCTTTCATTGTCCTTCATCTTGGAGATGGTTACTGATTTAAGGCCTTTGTAACAAGTTGCCTCAGGAGGAGGTAAAGCATTGGCCAGTATGGGTCTAAATCATTGTCCCTGGTTATGGACGCTACGTAGAGCCAGGAGAGGGTGTCAGCTGTGACAAGTTCCTTTCCAAGCTTGTACTTGATGCGCAACTGGTAGGGGGATAGGCGCTCAACCCAGTCTGCTTGGTGGCGTGTCAAGTGGGACTGTGTGTTGAAGTACTGTAGTGACTTATGGTCTGTCAGGACGCGGGGTGGAAAGGTTGCCCCTTCCAGGTAACAGCACCATTTCTCAACGCAGTGCACAATTGCAGTCAACTCTTTATCATGTATCAGGTAACATTGTTCTGAGTCAGTAAGCTTCCTGGACTCATACGCCACGGGGAGGAAGACTCCTTTGTCAGTTTCTACCCGTAGCACGCCCCCTATGGCTCTGTCAGAGGCATCAGTCTCGAGTTTGTACTGGTGGTTTCAATTGGGAAACTGTAATACAGGCGCAGTTATAAGTCTTTGCTTCAACATCTCAAAGGCTTGGTCTCTAACGGGGGTCTAATGGAAGCACTGCTTAGCGTTTAGGAGCTTGGTGAGAGGTGCAATGAGCTCTCCGCAATTGGGAATGAACTTGCGCACATAGGCAACCATACCTAAGAAAGTACGCACTTGACCAACATCAGTGGGAGGTGGTATACTGGTGATTGCCTTGATCTTGGCAGGGTTGGGCTTTATCCCTTGGGCAGAGATGGTGTGCCCAAGGAACAGCAGCTCCAACTTAAGGAACTCACATTTGGAGGGTTTGGCTTTTAGCTGGTCTTTCCAAAGGGTGTCAAGGGCAGCACAGAGGTGTTGGAGGTGTGTGGTTTGATCTTGACTGAAGACAATCATGTCATCAAGGTACACTACCACACATTTTCCAATCAGTTTCTCAAATGCTTTGTTCATCAACATGGCAAAGGTGAAAGGAGTGTTGGTCATTCCAAAGTTCATGACCTGACACTCAAACGACCCGTAGCGCGTGTGGAAAGCAGTTTTTACCTCATCCCCTGGTGCAATGCGGACCTGGTTGTACCCTGCAGTGAGATCAATCTTGCTAAAGACCTTCACACCTGCAAGTGTATCAAAAAGGTCATCAATCAGCAGCAGGGGGTACTTATTCTTAACAGTCATCTCATTTAGGGTGTGGTAGTCTGTGACCAGGCAAAGGAACCTATCCTTCTTGGCTACAAAGAAGACAGCCGCCCCATATGAAGAGAGCAAGGGGCTAATGAAGCCCTTATCAAGCGCATCCACAAGGTGCTGGCGGAGGGTCTCATCTTCCTTTGGTGTAAGACAATATAATGGTCATGCTTTAGGTAACAGCCCTTGAAGTTGTACAGTGTGCTGGATCTCCCAGGAAGGAGGTGGTTGTTCAAGTGTCTCACTGAACACGTCCTTGTACTCTTCAAGGAGTGCAGCAAGCACTGGTGGTGATGGAGTGGCCAAGGGAGGGGCCGCAGACAGTTTGTTGCGGATAACTTTGACTGAGCATTGGTTAAAGTCTAGTTTCCCCCCTTGAAATTGTACAAGCATGTCTCTGTTATTCTGAAAAACACAGTATCATGGAGTAACTTGCTCATTTCATCAGGATAGATCTGAAAGCCCACCCCATTTCTATTGAGGGTGATAACATATGTCTCCCAGTCAATGTAGGGACAGTTGTGACAAAGCCAGTGAAGGCCAGCAATTACATTGTGGCTGAGATCTGCCATGATTGGTCCAGAGATCTTAACCTGGATGTTCCCCACTCTTATGGAGAAGGGTACTATCTCATGGTTAATTGCCACTCTGCGGGTGTCAGCTACTTGTACTGCCTTGAATCAGCTGGGCACTTGGTCTAGTTGTTGAGAGTCAGCAAACGCCTGGTCAACCATAGTGTGGACAGCCCCGGTGTCCACCAACAATTTGTGGGTGTTTCCACAAAAATGGAAGAGATAAGACAAGCAGGTTACTTTATTGAGGGAGTGGCTTGCTTATAGCACAGATTCATCACTGTGAACCTGGAAGACATCAAGGATTTCAATGTTGTGAATATTATAGTTGCATAGATTTTTGACAAGGAGAGATTGAGAGTTTGGGTCAGCTGGGGTTGTAGGACTTCTTGTACCTACAACCCCTATGCTTTTCCTGGGTCCTCAATTTGAGCTAAAAGAAGCTCCCCCTTGCAGGGGCGCTTAACCCCATTATCCTGCTGAAGGGGCTGGCGGCGGCCTACTTGATTGTGGGCGCCGCCAGGTGTTGCATGAGGTTGAGGTGAGGCGTCATTTGTACGGCGGAAGCCCATCAAAGCCTGGTTGTTGGCCTCCACAATGCTTTGTAACAGTCATCAATGAAGGTACAGCAACCTACGGGGACCCATTTACATATATGGGGCTTTAGCTCATTTACTATTAGGGTCAGAAGCATAGCATTTCAGTTGATCATGGCTTTGGGGGTGGCGGCAAGAGCTTGTTGCCAGGCGGCAAGGTACTCAGGAACAGACCCAGTCTGTTTAATTTCTAGAAGAGGAGTCCCCACTACAATAGGAGAGAAGGTTTTGCTGTAGTGGGATCTTGTGGCATCCCTGAATGCTGGCCAGATGACTTTGATCTCCTGACTGGCCCAATTGGTAAACCATACTGCGGCGGGCCCTGTGAGGCGCCCTGACGCAGTAGCAACCCACATGGGCTCAGGAACTTGGCAGATATAAAGTCAGGTCTTAGTGGAGTGAAGCTAACTGAAAATGTTGGCTCCCTTGGCCCCACCTGCAAAGGATTCCAGTTGGAGGTTGAGCATGTGCTATGAAAGGTCTGACTGAGGCAGGGTGACGCTGGCATCACGCTGTCTAAGACAGAGCAAATTGTACACACTTTTAAGAGCTAACTGGTCTTGATAGACAATGTATCTGTTGGGGATGTCCCCCTTGGAGATTGGCAGGAAATTCTCCTGATGGGGAGTAGCCATACGGCCTGTACTCTGTCCTTTCTTAGGGGAAATTTTTTCTTTAGGTAGGCCGTGAACCTACTGCTGCTACCCCTGTTGCAACTGAACCAATGAAGATTCAGTATTTTGAATTGGGGAAGACAACAGTCCAATAGAAAGGACAGAATAATAAGAATAGGGTATTGTTTATTGTGGAATATTATGATTAATATATCATATGGGGAAATCCACATGGCCACAAGGGAGATGACATGATGGCTTGTTTCATGTAAGGGGTTGATCCAAGGAATAACGCATGCAGGGATCAGCAGGTCAAATTGATAATGCTCCTAATTAGAAGAAAGTTCCCGCAATTTGATACTGCCATCAGATTGGTCCATGCTGTTAGATATGTCAAGGAGCAGCTCATTGAGCACCCCCTGTGTATTGTAAGATACATTGGCAGGTGAGTCAGAAACTTGGTTGCAACATTAAGGAGGCCCCCATCTTAGTCTATCCTGATTATGGCAAGGAGTTCATCTTATACACTGACGCCAGTGAAGTAGCTGTAGGTGCAATCTTAGCACAGCTAGACAATGAAGGTGTGGATCAACCTGTGGCATATTCTTCACGTGTCCTCAATAAACATGAGAAGAATGATAGTGTCACCAAGAAGTAATGCTTGGCTTTCCTACATGCTGTGAAGCAGTTTTGACACTATATCTATGGGACCCACTTTACTGTAGTCACTTATCACTCCTTCTTTAAGTGGTTACAACAGCTAAAGGAACCTGAAGGTCAACTGGCTTGGTGGGCCCTACACTTACAAGGGTATGATTTCACTGTGGTATGCAGGCATGGGGCTCAACATCATAATGCTCATGGACTGTCTAGAATGCCTATACTGATCATCCATCCTGCAGATGCTGATTGCCTGTACAAGATAATAGGATAACCTGATAGTTGAACAATTAAACCAGAAGATATCTGCCTTGCTATGCAAGCCCTATTGAAGGATACTATTATTTGAGACAGGCAAATATTCAAAAAGGTCAATAATGCCTACCTGCCCTACTGTGGGGTTCCTGGTCACCAGTCCCTATAGTGTGTCCTGGGTCAAAGCCAGGGACTGGCTGGAAGGAGATGTCATTTCCTAGTAGAGATAGGTGGCTAGCTAGAAGTTTATACTTGGCTTAAATTACTTCAAACTCTTTCAATACTTTCCCTATAACTAGGCAGACATCCCCACCATGCGCTTGTACTTCATCTGGTTCTAGAACCTGTGTAGGCCTGTACCAGTCTTTCAGCAACCTAGTAAACCCATTCCCAATAAACTCCCTTCCCCTATTCATCATTTAAAGGTGTCTAGTCAACCTTCCCACTCTTCCTGGGAGATATTACTAGTGGCAAACCTTCTACAACTCTGACAATAGGTATCCTCCTCCCATTAGCTAGGGTAAAAGATATAGGACAATTCACTCATAAAGCTTATCTGTACTACTTGGAAATTTGGGCAGGAGTCAAAATGGGCTTTTATTTGCTTTCAAAAGGAAGATCCCCTTAGAAACCTTCTGGTATATGGCCCAGTGATTCTGGGAAACAATATGGTTTTGACAATACTTGGAGTCCTCCAACAATATCTTGGACTTCTTATACTTGGTCTTGGGCTTCTTGACCTGTCTTGGACTCCTGCTCCTTAGTCCTGGCTCCTGCAATCCACTTGGCTTTTGGCTTCTTATATTGGGCTTCTGCACCTTTATCTTGGGCTCCTACACTATTTCTCTGGTCTCCAGCTCTCTGTATAGTCCTTGTGGCCTTTGTAATCCACTTGATACAATCCCTTAAAAGCTTCAGATAGCTCTCCCTTTTATAGCTCCTTGTTTCAGTCCCTGTTTTCTCTCAGAACTCTTGGTTTCCAAAGCTTAAACTATCCAGTTTCTTCTGCTCTACAATATATTGAACCTTTTATCTTACTTCAGCCAATTAAAACCCTGAATTTTATGCTTTATCCCTCATTTTTAGGCTTAAACTCTTCAGTTAAAGCCTACAAACCAATGATCAAACAGACCTCAACCTGCAGCCAATCAACCACCCAGATGCAATGGTTTTTCCAAAACGTTTGCCCAAATGACTTGCTCTTGACCCTGGCTTGAACCTGGTTGCTGTCTTGCTCCAGAAAACTCATGACTCTGTGTTTTAAACGGTTTCTCTGTGTTTCCCATCACATTTTGATGGGTTGATTCAAACATTTCTTCTCATGTTTTACTTAGTAGAATTGCTTATGCGTGTTTTGCTCAACATTTCTCCATATTTTCCCGTCTTGCATCATTTCTGGGTGAAACTCAAAGTTGCCTGTTGCTCTGCTTACACTCCTCTTTACGCTCTGATGAAACTCCAGCCCTCATCCTCTGTTGCAGATCCTGAATGGGTTAGGTGTAAAGTCGTCCATCTAGGGATTAAGCAATGGAAAAATTGCGCGGTTGCACTATTGCATCCTTATTCTACTAGTGATAAAGACGTTTAAAACGCCCCTAAAACTGGTGTTCAATTTGCCTTTTAAACGCGCACAAGGCATGGGCTTCACTTCTGGGATTATAAATAGAACAACAAAGTTATTTATATCTACCTCCTTAAGGAAAGCCGCAAGGAAGCGGTTGTTCCCTTGCGCAGGACTTTTAGCTGTGTCAATCCACTCTCATCCATTTGGGAAGTTCTTCTGTCTGTGTCTCCCTGCCTCTGGTGGCAATTCCCATGCCTCACACTATATAAGTGTGATACTATCTAAATAAATACCAGCTTTGTCTATACACCTTATTATTCTTCTGTCCTTCATAGGCTGCCGCTATACCATCAACAGGTATAGTATTAAGAATTAGGTCACTGACTAACTATTTGTAGAAACTAGCAACCATTTGCTGTAACTTTTACAACATTGGCGCTCATGTCTTACAACACCAACAGCCCCCACTCCTGCGGTCCTTTCAATGAGGAGGGAGGAATGCCCCTGGCCCAGTCTCCTGCCACTGCTTCTCTTTACCACCAGGCACTGTCCTTTACTGCTGCTAATGCCCATGCTGGGGAAAGAGCAGGCGCTCCCTATGGCCTGCCCAACCTAAGCCAATTCATGCCAGAACATCAACGCCCCCAGGTTATTGTTTTTGGTCAACCACTGCTCCTACAAGCCCCTGCCCCCTTGGAGATGGACGCCAACTCTTCACCTTCCAAGGACGCCATCTGTAATGCCATACACGCCATGGATGCTGGTGCTGCTGGCAATGGTTCTTGCTCTGAGCACCTGGCCATTCAGCAGCCTTCTGCCAAAACCGCCTTGGGTTGCTTTCAGAATCTCTCCCAGTTCAACCCTGACTAGCTCCACTGTGACCTCTGTACTGTTGAACATATCAAGGACTACCTACACCAATTTGCCCATCCTGCTGTATGCCACAACCAAATTCACCTGGGCTGCATCCAAAGCCTAGTGCATGACCAGGGAATACTGGTATCTAACCAACAGACGTTCCTCCAGGTCCTTTACTCTGAGCTTGGCAATACTTTCACCACTGTCAATCAGTATCTTGCCAAAGTCACCAACGCCCAGAACACCATGCTCCACTGGGTCAATGCCATCAAAGCAGGTATAGCTAAGCTAGTTCTAGTGCATGTGGTACAGACTCTCACCCATCAGGGTGTAGACGCCAATTGGATTAGTGTGGTTACTACTCATGTGCTGGAGACTGGCCCCATGGTTTGAAGCCTGACTCATGAGGTGGAAGTCTTAGCCTGCCGCCTTGCCACAATCACCTTGTTCACCCCCACATCTGCCACCACCAACAACTCCCCTTCCAGCGCCCTTCTTGGTTGAGACATCCTTGAGCTCTTTGATCACTACAAGAAGATGCAGGCGGAATTGGTCCAGCAGAGTGCCAATCTTGCCTTCCTGTTTTATGGCTACCACACTGTGTCAGAACTTCAGGATTGTCTCAAACTTTGCCAATTGCATGACAGAGTCAATGGCCAGACCCAAGTCAGGAAGGACAAGGAAGTAATAGCCTTGCTCCAAGATGAGCTTGCCACCCACAAAAAGCGCATCACCTCTCTGGAAGATGAATTGGATATCACCTGTCAGGAGAACAAGGTCTACCAAGATGAGCTGGACGAGCAATGACTTCTCCTGGACGCCTTCCAGAGCCAATTGGATAGGATGGACAGTTAGATTATGGCCGTCAACTTACAGGCTATGTCCATCAACTCCAAGAGTCCCCACAGTCCACTGAGGTCATCTAGCCCTGAGTTCTATCATAGCTACAAAAGCAATAAGGACCACACTTGGTTGGCTCCTAAATCTGTACAAGTATTAGAGCCAGTATTGGAGTCTGAGGATGACGTCCTGGCCACCCCTGAAGCTTATGGAGCTGCTCAAAACAGAGAAGATGAATGCAAAGCCCAGTGAGAGGAAAATCTTTGCCGCGCCTCTGAGGCTAGGTTTGCTGCCTCCACTCTCAGCTGTTCCTGTCTCACCTGCTCTCCAGTGAGGAGCACACCTGCTCCCCTTCAACATGGCTCCAACAACTTCAAGCCTGTCAATCTACCCAAGTTTGACTGCAAGAGCAATGTGGCCATGTTCTTATGTCTGTACCAGAACTCCATGTATGGCGCAGACAATGCCATGAGGGACTCCACAATCATCAACTGTCTGGATGCTGAGACTCAAACCATTATCTTGCCATGTCTCCCTGAGAATGACTGGACTTTTGCCAACGTCTCCAGAGCCTTGACAGAAGAATTTGGTAGCCAAGAAGCACTCCTCAGCCGTAAGATGGACTTCTTTGACATCAAGTTAAAGGTGGGGAAACCCTAGAAGACTTCACTTCTAGGTTCTACCTTGAAGCTCAAACTCTTTTTTCTATGAGTGTGGTGCAGTTTATTGATGTGCAGTCAGTACTCCTTAATGCTGTACATGTCAACTGGGAACTATCTCTGGCCCACAAGTCAGGCATTTACAACGCTTGCACTGTACCAGATCTGATCCGCCTCCTACGCACCTACAAGGAGAAGTTCAAAGTCCCTCTTCCTGAAGGCTACTCTTGCCAGCAATCTGAGCATAGACCCCATGTGGCTGTTGAGATGCCCAAGCCTTCCAACAAGGTTGGGCCTGCTCCAGTCAACAATGGCCCCTGTACTTGCTTCAAATGTGGTATGGCTGGCCACTTCTCTTGGGAATGTAGGAATCCACGTCAAAAGATCCATCATGTAGGCATGGAGGACACTGAGGAGGACTATGCCAAGGACGCTGATATTGAGGAGGACAATGAGGACCAGTCAAAAAACTACTAAGCAGCCAGGACAAGGAGAAATCCTTGGCTGCCTTTGTAATTTTGACACCCTCATCTCCCCCCATACCACTGCCCCCTGACAAACCAGATCAGAGGCCTGCTGCCTTGCCATCCTCTGGTACCAACCCTAAGGATGAACCCTCTCTGATTGACTTCAACTCCCAGCCAATACATGAGGATGTGGAGTCTAACAGAGTTCAAGAGGACCTCCTCCATTGAGTACTCACTGTTAGCATGCAAACTCATTGGACTAAACTTTGCCCTGAGGTGGTTATCCCCCAAATAGATCAGAGAACAGTGTCCTTACCCTATGCTGAACAGCTGGCTCAACCAGGCGTTGAAGTCACTCATGAGGAGGACAGTGCTGAACAACTGGCCAAGCTGCTCCACACCATAAACGTCTCAGCACCGCTAGAATCCCTCAAGGAAGTAAGCCCAGATGTGGGAGCTGCCATGGCTACCTTCCTGTAGAAGTTCAAAGGACTAAGCATACACCAGGTCTCAAAGATTGTGGAGACCAGAGAGGACCGCCAGGATTGCACCTATATCAACCTGGTAGTGAACACGACTCATGTTCAGGCCATACTGGATACTGGTGCCCCTGGAAACATTATATCCTCTCGGCTGGTTAAGAAGCTTAAGCTGGCACCAGACTTGGCCTACCATGAAGAGTTTGGTACTGCTGGGCCACTGACCACTAGAGCAAAAGGAGCCTACTCCTCTCTCTCTCTCTTTGCTTTGGGAAGCTAATGATCACTGCTCCTGCTATAGTTCTGGAAAACAACAGCTATGACATTCTTATTGGGACTAGCTTCATGGTTCAGTATGGCACTGTGACTAACCATGCAGACCATACATTTGGAATATTGGGCCATTTCATACCCATGTTCTATCATGGCCATAGCCCGTCTGACCTGCCCTTACAATGTCTGCACTACATCAATCTAGAGTACGCCAACAGAGAGCTTTCAGTTGCTTATACACTGCGTAGTAAGAAGGTCAAGATGCTACCTCTCTCAATTGGGGAAGCCAAGGGTATCCCAGTCTACGCCTCCTGTAATGTGACTATCCCACCTGGTGCCCAGGTGATCCACAATACAGGCCTTTTGCTGGCTCTACTGGCTGGCACTCATGGAGAAATCTTTGGCATCCCTAATGCCTCCAGACTAGAACCATGGGTTGCACCAGGCATCCTCATGCCAAGTGAGAAGGAGGTACTCATACTCTTGGCCAACATGAGTCGTGAAGCTATGGTTGTCTCCAAACACCAACTTCTGGCTTATATACAACTGGAAGAGCATGACAACCTGCAGGAGACTGCCCCCTTTGCGGACTTCTCTGAGTTGGGTCTACCCTGTGAGCAACCACTGATGCTATCGGTCATAAGCCCTGACTCTTTATCTGGCCTCTCTGAAGAGCAGAAGGATCAAGCTATGGATCTCTTTGCCCAGTATAAAGATGTGTTTGCCAAGGATGATTATGGCCTGGGCAAGGCTGCAGATGTTGCTCATCATATTGATACCCAAGGCAGTCCACCTATCTGCTCCAGACCTATACAGCGCAGTCAAGCCAATCATGCCGTGGCTAACAAAGAGCTGCAGAAGCTATTGGGATCTGGCTTACTGGTCCCCAGTAAAAGCCCTTGGGATTCCCCTCTCCTGATTGTCAAAAAGAAGGATGGCAGCAACCGTTTGGTGATTGACTACCGTCAACTGAATGCTGTTATCAAGAAGAGTTCATATCCCCTCCCTTGTATTGACAATACCTTGGACCAACTGGGTGGCGCCAAGTTCTTCAGCGCCATGGACCTTATCAGTGGGTACTAGCAGATTGACCTACCCTCTGCTGATCAATAAAAATGTGCAATCATTGCTGACCAAGGGCTATTTCAACCCACAAGGATGCCTCAAGGTCTGTCCAATGCCCCAGCTACCTTTCAACGGGCTATGGATGCAGTGATGGGCGACCTCAAACTCACCAGTGTCTTGGTCTACCTGGATGACATTAATGTGTTCTCCCAAACCTTTAATGATCACCTACGACACTTGGAGGAAGTCTTCCAGAGGTTACTTGCAGCTAATCTCAAGCTCAAGCCACGCAAGTGCAACTTCTTCAAGGAGCACCTTGAGTTCTTGGGGCTCATCATTAGCCAAGATGGACTCCGCCCTGTACCTCTGAAGGTGGAAGCCATTGAGCAAATGCAGATCCTGGCCAATAAGCGGGACGTGCAGGTCTTCCTGGGGATGATTGGGTACTACTGCCGCTTTATCCCCAACTTTGCATCCCTGGGTGACCCCCTTTTTCAGCTTCTCCGAGCTTATAAGGAATTCTTCTGGAGCCCAGCGTGCCAATATGCCTTCAATGCTCTCAAAGGAACACTGACTACAGCCCCTGTGCTGGCCTACCCTGACTTTGCCAAACCGTTTGTGGTTCATACAGATGCTAGTCTGACAGTAATTGGGGGTGTTCTCTCCCAACTGGACTCCAACAGACTTGAACACCCTGTTGGATACTGCTCACGTACGCTTAATGTTCACAAGAGGAACTACACTGTCACCAAACAAGATTGTCTGGCTGTGATATAATCCTACCAACAGTTAAGAGTCTATCTCCATGGGGTACATTTCATGGTTGTAACAGACCATGCCTCCTTGCAATGGCTGAAGACCCTCAAGGACCCCAAAGAACGTCTGGCGTGTTGGGTCATTAAACTTCAGGCTTATGACTACAAGATCATTCATCAAGCCGGGGCAGACCACCAGAATGCTGACTGTCTCTTCTGCCTTCCCACTGTTGCCTTAGTATTCCCCATGGCTGACATTCTCTATGACAAGCTTATGGAGGATCCTTCTTTGTGGGGAGAGGAACCAGTAGAGATACAGAGGGCTCTCAAGAAGTTAGCTGTTGATACCAAGGTCTCTAGGGGACAACTCCTAAAGCTTTGTGGAGACTCTTGGCTACCCTACATACGCCCATTCCTACGCATGGACTCAGTGGTGGCCGCTCACAAGACTACTGGCCATGGTGGCATACAGAAGACATTAGCTCTGTTACAGCAGCACTGCTTCTGGGAAGGAATGCACACTGACGTAGTAGATACGCTAGCCAACTCTCATGACTGCAACATTGAGAGGCCTAAGGTTGCCAAGTTTCAACACAGACTTGTATGCCCTGGGTTTGCCTTCCACACTATAGCCATTAACGTAGTGGGCCCCCTGCCAGCTACCAACAGTTGCAACAAGTTCATCATTGTGGCAGTTGATCATCTGACTAAATGGGTAGAGGCCAAGGCAATTCCCAACCAATCTGCACTGGTGACAGCCATGTTCATCCTGGAGAATATCATATACAAACATGGTTGCCCCCAGATCCTGCTGACAGACAATGGTACCAACTTCACCAGTTATATCATCCCCGCCTCAACCAGCTGATGGGAATTTGTGAGACACTATCCACTCCTTATCACCCACAGACAAATGGCATGGTAGAGCGCACTAATGGGAGCCTGGTCCAGAAAACTCCAGAAGCTCAGTCACCAACATGAGACTGAATGGGATACCTTCCTGCCTGCAGCCACCTTTGCATACAACATTGGATACCATCAGGCCACTGGCAAGCCGCCCTTCTAACTGCTCTACGGCCGTCAACCAGGACTTCCCCCTTTACTATATTCCTTGGTAAAGCCCAGCCTGGCTGTGTCCCCAGAGGCGTACCTCAACAAGCTGGTTCAAACTCTTATTTGCTTGTAATCAGAGGCCTACACCGTAAACTTAAACCATAAGTTGCAGGACCTAGAACAAGCTGCAGTCAAATGCCCCGCCTTACCCACTTACCTGGTAGGAGACTCAGTCTACTTCTTCAGCAATAGAGGGTACGGCCGCAAATCCAAACTTGCCTCCCTTTGGCAAGGTCCAGTTCAAGTTATCCAGAAGACTGGCCCCAACTCCTATACCCTTAAGGAGCCCCATTCTGGGCAATTGATCACTAGAGTACATGCTCAGTATATGTGTGCTGCTCCTAGTGACCAATAGTAATCCCCAATGAGGAGTATAACCCAAAAAAACAAAAGGCTAATTAAAAAATTCCATGGGTTGTTGTCCTGTTTGTGATAGTGTTGCACCAAAGTATGAGGAATAAGAATAAAAGAACAAGGCATTTATTGGAGACTGAAAAGACTCTTCCAGTACCGCACCAACTGTTCTACCACCTGAATGACAGCCAAGAAACACAACTGGTTTCCTACAGATCCACGAAGCTGATGACCAAGGATTGGGCAACAAACCCCCACCAAGCGAGACACACAATTGACCCCAATGTTCACAGGAAAGGCGACCCCCAAGAAGATACAGTCCCACAGAAGACTCTCGCAAAGGGCATACTCTACTGGGACCTGACCACCCACCCCGTAGAATAAGGATAAGGCCCACTCAAGGAAGACCCCCATGTTCTCCTCCCGCTTGGTATCACAGTGGTTGGTTCCTCGAAGAACAAGGTTGCCAGCCATCACCATTGGCACCAGATGGGCAGTCCCCTCCACTGTGTATGACTTCAACACTTCCTGGAAGGCTCACCAAGGACGTTTCTCAAAGTTGTCAGAGGTTTTCCAACTGACTGGTTGAGCCTTGGTAACCCCAGGTGTTGCCCAAGCGCAAAGGACTGACTTCATTATGTTGAATACCGTCCCCTGTTGCAAGACTGAAAGGCCTTGACCCTCAAATTGGAATTCCTTCAGCTGAGCCTCCAAGTATTCTTCTGCCTCCCGCATGGAGAACCGCCAATGGATACTGTTACCCCTTTGCAACCCAGTTCCTGTCACCTCCCTGGGCTCACTCAAAGCTAGGAACAGCGCAGCAAACAATGGGTCTGTCCCCCCTAAGGCCAGCTGAGGCACCAGTAGCTGATCTAAGTGAACCCCCAAGTCCAGATAGCTGCTGTCCACATCATGCAGGACTACTTGCTTCTCTGCTGCCTTCACCACCTCCACTGGCCTGGTATGCTTGCGCCTCTTTGGAATTACCACTTGCACCTTCTTCAAGACTCTTCTTGTGACTCTTCTAGAGGGACTGTTCACCATAGCTGTCACTTTGAGACGCCAGCCATTTTTAAACCTGTTGTCTAATCCAGTGGAGGGAAATGTCGCAGATCCTGAATGGATTAGACGTAAAGTCGTCCATCTAGGGATTAACCGATGGAACAATTGCGCGGTCGCGCTATTGCATCCTGATTCTACTAGTGATAAAGACGTTTAAAATGCCCCTAAAATGGGTGTTCAATTTGCCTTTCAAATGTGCACAAGGCACGGGCTTCACTTCTGGGATTATAAATAGAACAATAAAGTTATTTATATCTACCTCCTTAAAAAAGCCGCGAGGAAGCAGATGTTCCCTCGCGCAGGACTTTTAGCTGTGTCAATCCACTCTCCTCCATTTGGGAAGTTCTTCTGTCTGTGTCTCCCTGCCTCTGGTGGCAATTCCCCCGCCTCACACTATATAAGTGAGATACTATCTGAATAAATACCAGTTTTGTCTATACACCTTATTATTCTTCTGTCCTTCATAGGCTGCCACTATACCCTCAACAGGTATAGTATTAAGAATTAGGTCACTGACTAACTATTCGTAGAAACTAGCAACCCTTTGCTGTAACTTTTACGACATCCTCAAAGTTTCTCTATGCTGTTGCTATCTGCTCCTTCTGCCTTCCACTGAATCAATCTTGTAATAACTATTTATATTTATTATTTAATTTTTTCTTTTATTTATTTCTTTCTTTATTTTCTTTTATTATCCCCATTATTCATTTATTTCAATTATTCTCTTTGTTTTCTATATTCTTTAATATTTTTATCTCTTTATTTTTCATCTTTTTAAATCTTTTCTCTTAGAACTCCTTATTCCTCTCTGTTTCCAACCTCTTCTGATAGCCTTTACCTAGTTTTTCTGCTTCTTGCTGCTGCTCTTCACAATTGACTTTTACCTGTGCTTCTCTATTTTGCTAGTCTCCATGGCAACTTCCAGAATTAACTCATACAGAATGGAACATCCTCCATGTTGACAATTCTCAAAAATATTTTTCTTATTTTCAATATTAAAGAATATTTTTTCTTGATTAAATAATTGACACTGATAATAAAAGCAATGTTTGATTTTTATTTTGAGCTTTTAATTGAAATTATAAAAGATAAAGCAAAAACAATTTTTGAAATTGTCGACATGGAGGATGTTCCATTCTGTATGAGTTAATTCTGGAGGTTGCCATCTCCATCGGTCAATACCTCAGACTCAGGCAA
>QTSX02006161.1:0-16208 GCA_014839935.2 Entomophthora muscae | reverse complement strand
GAATTAATCTGATGGCAATATCAAATGGCAGGTACTTCATCCTAATTAGGAGTGTTACCAATTCAACTTGCTGATCCCCGCACGAGTTATTCCTTGGCTTCAAACCTTACATGGAACTTCCCACTATGTCACCCCCTTGTGGCCTTGTGGCTTTCCCCATATGGTATATTAATCACAATATTCTACAATAAATGATACATCATTCTTATTATTCTGTCCTTTCTATTGGACTGTTGTCTTTCCTAATTCCAAATACTGAATCCTCATTGGTTCAGTCGCAACAAGAGGAAGATGACCCTATTCAAGGCTAAAGGAGGGGGTAACTTTACAGTCAAGGTTTGACACCCAAGCAGTTTCTGGCAGAAAATTTGTTCACAGTGCATCCACACCCTGCTTAGACTTGATTTTTCTTACCACTACTCACTTGTAATTTACTGTTAGATTTAAATATACAATCACCACAAGAGGTGGGGTTTTTGAGCCCAGTTTTTTGGATGGTGGTGCTTTGTCATAGCCACATCTGGAAAAACTATGTCCATGACATTTCCTGGGCCTGACTCCTTGGTGCTTGAATTCTTGTGGGTGGGTAATTCCAACCAGGAGGAACCATTCATGACATTTGGCTTTGCAACCCAAGGATGCTACAGTAGTTGTATAGCCTTAGGAGATAAACAAAAACAACTCAGTTAAAAAACTAGATCAAAATCAAGGTTTTATATTAAATGGCAATAGATTTGGATCCACTTTGATTTTGTTTTTAGACTGAGATGATTTCGTTTATCTCAACAGGTTATAAAGCTACTACAATAGATTTTATAGTTTAGGATTTAAAATTCACTTTTATTAAGTTTGATTAGTTTTAGTTATTTTTTATTTATTGTCAAGATTTAAGCTTATTTTAATATATATTGTTCATTAACTGTCAAAGTTGGTAAATAATTAGATTTGGGTTTTTTATCGGAAATTTGGTATATTTTGATTTGTATTTTATTAGAATGGCAGAAAAACAGTGTGTAATGTTGTTTGTCGGGAAATCGGTTGCCGGAATAATAATTGATGAATCATCTTCCAGCGCTGTGCCTATACTTAGTATCAAAGGTATGAGGGGTGGCTTATGTATGGTTTTCAGTAATGATAGATAGGGTTGTTAAAGATCTGATTGATTAAAGTTGATCGATCATTGCAATTGGATCGGATGTAATTTAAGTTTCAATGAAATGACATGTGTTAGACTGTTTCCTTAATTGGTTAAGGATAGAGTTGGTTGGGGATAGTAGTACAGTTTAGTTAGTAGCTTGAAGTAATGAATTTGCCTGCTTTGTTTAAACCCGGCAGTTGGCTTGCTTGTTGACTAGGGCTGCGGCGTCCCACCCCTGGACAAAACCCGGATTCTGTCCGAAGTTTCTGAAAATGTGGAAGGTAACATATTTTCTATTTAAACCTGATTTTAAATCCGATCTTCTGGAATGCCGGAAAAAATATCTTTGTCTGGGGGTGGGACGCCGCAGCCCTGTTGCTGACTGGTTTGTATCCAGGGTGCTACAGCGGGCCTTAAGTGCGCTAGGACCCAGATAAGGGTGATTCCTTTTATATAAGGAGTATGTCATCAAAAATGGTTTAGTGAAGCAATAATAAGTTTTTATCTTTGATGAGTTGTTCAATTCTCACAGGCCAAATAAAGCTTAAACAAACTATGTGACTTAATATCAAGCTTGCGATTAATATAATTCGAACGAGGCTCCTGATTCAGATCTAAGGCCAGTACAATTTTAAACTTAACCAATCAATCTGAAGCTTGGCTTACTCTAAATTTTGCGAAAGATTGGGGTTTACACTGGAATTTCGGCGTATTTCGTAATAATGACGTACTTGCTTTCTTGTCACGTCTGACCTTTAAGCTGCAAAGATTTCTGAGTGAAGGTGGAAAGAAAACTTAAAATACTAAACTCCGAAATCAACTAAGTCCAACGCCTTTAAAAAGAATCCGGAAAAATTGCTAACCCGATTCTTGTCCCTACAAGAACACTAGCTCAAAGCTTAAGAGCGCAACAAGATACAACTGTAATCTAGATTTTGTAGCATTAGAATTATTGACAATAGTCAAGCTCTAGTTAGATATCGGTGTATCAATTCTACTCAAGATGAGCTTTCTAAAGGCAATCAGTATATCTACTTTTAAAGATTCAGCTCGTAGTAGCATTGCTAAAAAATGTAAGTTCATTGGAAGCATTAAGATCATATATCAAATTATGTTATTTCTTCAAATTCAACAAAACTCATCAACCCTTAATTTCCTTAGGCCCTACTTCAGGAAAAGCTTCGAATTCAACTCAGTTATTTTATTCAACTTTCAATAATCCTACTAGTTCCAAAAATCTCTCTACTTCTCGTTTACCGGTTTTCAGGAATGGCTCTAGCAGTATTCTAGGGACTCAATCTTATTTAGTTCCCCAAATAAGCTCAAATTATTTACTTTCAGCTATTCGTTCTTATTCCATTGCCCCTAAACCTGAACCGTCTCAGGACAACAGTTCTGACGACAAAACCCCGGTTAAGAAAGAAACTACATCAGCTATTGTTAAGAAGAAGTCGATTTGGGTTCGCGTCAAAGAAGAAGCTCTACATTACTATCACGGATTTAAACTCCTTGCACTCGAAACGAAAATTTCATCCAAGCTCCTATTCCGACTCCTAAAAGGCTACGATCTTTCTCGCCGTGAGCAGCGTCAAGTAATTTTTTAATCTTGGTTCGCTCTAATCCTTTAGCTTAAACGGACAACCATGGATATTTTTCGACTTGTACCTTTCCTTGTCTTTGTCATCATCCCCTTTATGGAATTACTACTACCAGTGGCCATCAAGCTTTTCCCTAACATGTTGCCGAGCACTTTCGAAAGCAAGGATCAGACGGTAAAAGATTTTTCCCGCAATTTTTAATGTGATATTTAGGAGTTAAAACGGCAAAAGCTTTTCAAGGCGCGGTTGGATGTTTCCAACTTCCTGCAGGATACCGTTACTGAAGCAGCAAAATCGGGTCACTCTCTGAACCCCGAAGCTGCCTCTGAATTTAGTGAGCTATTTCGAAAGGTAAGCGTTTATATGACACATTTTCTAATTTAAACAGGTCAGAACCACCGGTGAAGCTGTTAGCACCGACGCCTTGATCAAATTAGCTCAAGAATTGAAAGACGATTTGACGCTCGATAATCTTTCCAGGCCTCAGCTTTACAGTTTGTGTCGTTACATGAATATCAGTCCTTTCGGAACTGACGCTATGCTAGCTTTCCAAATCAGAAATCGCATGCGGTATCTGAGGGCTGATGATAGAGTAATTTTGATTTTCCTATGGGTTTATTAACTTTTAGATTATCAGTGCTGAGGGAGTGAACGAGCTCACAATCGCTGAATTAACACAGGCTTGTCAATCACGCGGCATTCGTACCTACAAAGCTTCCCCCGAGTCTATGCGCAAAAACCTGAACCAGTGGCTCGAATTAAACTTGAAGCACAAGGTCCCCATCACCGTTCTAATCATGTCACAAGCCTTCTCGATTCCTGAATCGCAAAATGACTTTTCTGAAGCTCTGCAGGCCACTCTTTCAAGTCTTCCCGACGAACTGGTACAGCTTGGCATCTAGACATTAACTGATTTTTTTAGATCAAAGAGGCTGAGCTAACATATTCCGAAACCCGGGGCAGCGCTACTAACAAGCTGCGATTGGAGGTTCTTGAAGAACAAGAAGAGCGTATCGCGGAAGAGAAGGCACAAGAGGCGCGCGAAGAGGAGGCGCGCAAACGAGATGAAGAAGAAAATAAGGCACGGAAGCAGAAGCAAACCCCCGAAAAATAAGCCAAAAATTCTAGAAAATTGAAAACCTTATTTTCCATCTTAATTTAATAAAGGCCCACCCGGCTCGCCTTTTCTACATAGATTACATAACAACCGCCTCTATTAAGTTACATAATGACGCTCTTACCATCCAATTTCCTACTCCCTCATGAATATATGATGGTTATCCAAAAGATAGTAATATTGTAACTGAACGTAGAGAGACTCAGTTTGATATAGAAAATTAGGAAGAGAATGGCTGAAAAATCCAAAGAATAAACCATATTACCCAGAGGGCGTGAATCCTGGAAAATCTATAATACAATATCCTGAAAAACATCCCTATACGTCTATGAAACAATGACAACATATCCCAAGAGTACAACTGCAATACTCCCCCTGAGACCCATCCTCAGAGTCAGCACTAAGAGGACAAGAGCTTAAGCTGTGTCCAGAAAAAATCTAGAGCCATTTGCAGATAGAGACAGCTCAGCATAAGCACGATCAATTACAGTACAAGTTTTTTGCTGTTTCCTTAGCATCTTCAAACCTACAGTTCATTTAAAATACATATCAGTGTACTCGAAGGGACCATGTAACTGGGCCTGACTTAATGCAGGCCGACCACATGCCCAGTGTTCCCAATACGGTTGCAACTGAACTAATTACAGTTCAGTGTTTGGATCGGGGAAGACAACAGTCCAGAAGGGGAAGGACATAGATTAAGGATAAGATAATAGATTTATTTAGAACTTGTCACTATTATACTGTGAACAGTAGCCACCAATCCACAAAGGGGTGGCATAGCAGCAGGATCCAGGTATGGTGTGAGTGGCAAATAACTTATTGAGAGATTGTCGCTTGAAATTGGCTACAAACTTATTTAGGAGATATTGTCGATATTTTGACATTGTCAGAATGTCCCATGTTGTTAGATACATTATGAGACAACCCTGTGAGTGCCCCTTTGTATTTTAAGATACATTGGCATAAAAAAGCCACTCTCAGTTGCAATACTCTTTACCATCTGTTTATTGTCCTCAACCAGGATCAGAATTTCCAGTAGGTCCGGAAAATTGTGGGCAAAGCATTTCTGGGCAGGTATAGTGCAGCAGAGGCACAATCAGTTGTGATGAAGCGTCTTAGTGTTACCTTGGGTGTCCTCAAGCTGATAACTATGATTGCCATAGGCAGCTGCAACTTTGAAGGGCCCAATATGGTTTGGTTCAAGTTTTGCAGTGTGAGAGTTTAGGGCATAGACAGGATCATCCACAGCATAATGAGCTTGTAGGTATCTGAAAAAACAGCACAAATATTCATTCTAACAGATTATAACAATTCAGAACTAGCCAGACACCCAGACTACCATAAAACCCTTCAAAGTATCAAAAGAAACTACTTATGTCTCAGGATGAACACTGATGTTATCAACTACATTGATGGTTGTGAGACATGTGGGTGTACCAAAACAAGATGTTCTAAACCAGAAAGCCTTCTCTGCCCTTTAGAAATTCCATCAGGACCTTGAAAATCAGTCTCTATGGACTACATAGTTGAACTTTCCCCCTCCAAAGATTACAACCCAATCCTAGTAATGGTGGATTAATTCACTAAAATGGCTTACTTTGTCCTCACAGCTACCCACTGCACTGCTGCTGAAACCGTCTGTCACTTTCACAACCAAATGCTCACCTAACATGAAATCATCAAAGAAATAGTGACTGACCAAGAACCACATTTATATCACACTACTGGGTGCAAGTGATGAAAGACCTAGTAATCAAAAGATGTGTGTCTACTTTGTACCACCCCCAAACTGACGTCCAAACAGAACGAGTTAACCAGATTTTGGAACAGTACCTCTGATGCTACGCAAATGTCAAGCAAGACAATTGGACAGACCTCTTGTCCACAGCCCAGTACGCATACAACAGCAAAGACCACATGTCCACAAGAATGTCCCTCTTCAAGACCAATTACAGATTTGACCCTACTTGGGAACCAGAATTGTAAACCAAGAGTCTAATAAGGTAGGAAAAACTTGGATAAAACATATTCATAAAACCCAGATGACCTGCTCCTGAAAACTGATCCATACTGTGCAGGCCTACAAAGCCTTCACCAACAGAAAACAAACCCCAGTAAATCACTAAAGATCAGCAACAGAGTCTGTAAAGTTATGCCTTCCCATTGAGCCTCTAATTTAATCCTTCCCAAATAATTGGGGATCTTTTTCAAAGCTACACCTGGATATTTATCCAAAGATTTACCAAAACCCCCAAAAAAGGTCCTCACACTATTACTTGCAGAATTATCATAAATATGCTCTCACTTAACTCACCCACGAGACACCTCTGGTTAAATATCATGTGCAAGAGCAGCCAGGAGGAGCCAGGAGCAGTGGTAATTGCATCTAAGACAGGTCCCTCAATTTTAGTTGATTCAGCTTTCCCTTTGATTTTGTCTATTTGAATTTTTCCAGATTTTCCTGCCTCAAAAAATGTATTCACAGTTCCCTCATATCATTGGTTGCTTATTTTTGACATTTAACTCCCATCCAAATTCCATCTTCTTTCTTTAATTGAATGCAAGAGTTGTAAAAGACCTTGCTCCATCATTTTATACTCTAAATAAGTTCAAGATTTGTCAGTAACTCTGACTATTTGGGCCTACCTGTTGTCTTTGAGTGTTCAATTGATTCCTCTCCCCTCTTTGGTCACCCAGAAATGGTTGGCAACAACCTTTAGTTGTTGCTGAAACCACAATTTTATTGCGGTTATGAGCATGGTTTTATTTCTATTAGATCTGCTTCCCAATCCTCACAAAGTCTACCTAGACTCAAAGGACATACCCCTAAACGTTTCATACTGAAAATCAGCTCACTAAATATGCTGACCCCACCAGATTGTGGGCCAAGTAAGCAAAGTAGCCTATTTCTTGAAGCTGCCAGATTCCTGAAAAATATATAACATATTCCACTGTTCCCTACTATTAAAAAATGGAACCTCCTTACCCCACCAGAAACTGAAGGCTGAACTCTCACCCATCATAGTAGGGAGATCTCTTGAACACAAAGTAAAATACCTGGGGATCATACTACTACTGCAAACCACAGTATTATGTCAAATAGTTAGGATATCTACCTGAGAAAAACACCTGAGAACCAGCCAACAACCTTGTCAATGCTGCTGAAGCTGTCTGCCAATACTGGGAGAAGAAGAGAGCAAAGTCTGGTTTAGAAAGGGATAATGTTACAGAAGTACCTTTTTCAATTCCCCAGGCAGGAATCAAACCTCTGCCTAGCTACCAGGCGGGGGATGCAGGTGGTGAGATTTTACCCACACCTGAATTTTCTTTGCAAAGCAAATATTCAGGTGTGGTAATTAATCCCACTCTGTCTGCAGCTGTGGGGCCTGTCCTGGGCCCCAAAAGTTACGCCCAAGCCTTGAGCGCTTGGCTGGGTCCGGGCAGGCTAATTTTAGCTGCCCAGGGCTCCTAGGACAAGCTCATTCTCCATTGAGTAATTTGGTGTTCCCAATTGGAAACTCTTTTTTAATCAAGTTGTCTTGCCTTAAAAATGCCTATCAGCTCAGTCCAAGTTTATTAATCAAATTAAAGATAACCTCATGACATCTGCAACCAGTTCTGTCATAACCAATGACCAGCCAAGCAAAGATAGGTCACTAGCAGGCTAAACAGCTATGCCTGAAGGCCTTAAAAATAATAACAAGCCAACCAACCAGACAGCATAATTTAAGATGCCCAACCATGCCATCCAGATAGCATATGAAGAATGCTAAGATGCACCTACAGATGATTGACTATATAAGTCAGAAGCACCTGTGAGGTTCTGTATCATCATTTTTACCAAATAAAGTTTGCTATGAACCTTTGGTTCACCAATCTATTTCCTTATATATTCTTGATACTCTTCTATCTTCAATTGCCCAGATTCCAGAACTATACCTCAAGAGTTGAACAGCAAGCCCCAGCTAGAGACCTAGAAGCACCTGGTTATTACTGTCACCATGACACTCTGTTTGGCCCTGTACATTTCACAGAATATCCACCTAATTCCGACCACAAACCCTGAACTTTAGAGACCTGCAGTAATATACATGGTCAGACGCTCCCAAAGATCTCTACCAAATTGTCCATGACAGCAAGAAAATTACAATATACTCTGTGATCTTTAATGGAAAATACAATAATCCTTCCGCCTACCTGGTCTCAATGGAGCCGCCCTTGACACCCAAACCGGCTGTCTCAACCCCGTCTATCTCTGATGCCACTGGCCAAAGTAGTCAATTCTTGGGAGTGCTATACCTGGCGCTCACTGGATTGATTGACTCTGCCTTACCAGCAGCCAGACCATGGGCTGTGGCTAGAAAGGCTCTTTCCTACCTGGTAAAGTTAGGTCCCATCGTCTGGTGGACCACACCCGTGCCTGCTTCTGCCCCCCTCACCTGAAGGGGCAACACAGTACACTTGGTATCCTGACAATTTGTACTAAATTAAAAAATTGAAAACAATTAAAAAATTAATTTTATTATTAAAATATTAAAATAAACTTTATAGATCTCCAGGGAAGAAAGCCTTCCTCACCCCAATCCGAATTTTTTAAACCCAGATTCCCCATGTCAGGGGAATCCACATCCCGAAAAAAGACGGCTTGGATGTGATGATTATGGGAAATCCTGCAATCGTCACATTTTTAGTCCACCACAGCAATACTTATCCCAAACTTGATTCTGCTATTTAATTAAACCCCAGCTTCTCCTAAACTTTATTTAATGACTTCTCCCTTTGTACAGCCTCCTATAAATAATTTATTGCCGCATGCAAGTATCCTTGTAGGTAAACTAATTTATTCGATAATTCATTTGCCTCACAATTAATTTATTTTAACAAAACTTCATGCTTCAAAATCAACAAACCACCTTTCAATTTTTAATTAAAAATATATACTGACTGTTTTTAAACTGGGTTATTTTCCAGCTCTAGGGTTGTTTCAATAGAGATTATACACAGCTTTTGTTAGTAATCTTTCTACCTCAAGAAATTTTACAAAAAACGGGTTTCTTATCATTACTTCGCTGGGCATTCTAATTTCAAGTTTAGATTGAATCTCGAGCCCAATATTTTCATCAGTTTTATTTTTAAAATCAATAGTTTAAAAAGACTTCTAAAATCCCAAATAGTTAAATATTTTTATGACTTTAAAACCAAGCCTTTTTGTCTTATGGGCACCTTATTCTGCTTTTATCTATTGACGTTAGCCTCTAAAATAATTTTCTTTCACCAAATCATTACCAGTGTTTTCCCTAATCTTTTTTAGATATGTGGCTCCGAAGGTGTCGGCAAAAAGCTCCTTGGTAAATGCCTTGTGGAGTACAAGGATCCTACCTTTCAAGTATACGTGTAAGCCTCGGTTCTCAGCATGAATCTTGTACTACTATGAGTGCTAATTTAATCTGTTAGTTCTTTAAGCATTGTGATAATAGTTTTACTATATGCATGACTATCTTTTTCCAACGAGGTTTTGCTTTTTGTAATTTGTATCTATGAAATTTGAAGGGTTTATAAAGCTTTATAAACCTTAAAACAAACTCGTTTGAGTAAGGAGGTGAAAAGCCAGAATCCCTAGTGTTTTTTTTCCTCGAGCAAGCGCTAAGCATTTGTCCTACAAGTTTATTGTCATTTCACTTGAAAAGGCGCGAAAGAATTCCTAAATTTGTACAGTTTTAATTGAACGTCTGGAGATTTTACTAATTTCTATTTAGCTTCACAAGTATATTTTTAAGGGAAGTAAACACGGAAAACCAAAATCACGTAGGCCGATCTCGACTTGATTTGATACTCTTGCAAGTCGATCTCACCAATCGCGCCAGCTTGGAGCACTTGAAGAATTCTTTAGAGGAGGTCGATATATCTTTTTTCTTTGGAAGATTGTGTGTTGTAGCCAACCGAGTTGGTGAAAGAAGTAGTCATAGCATCACGGTTAAGGATCTAGAGGACATGGTTTTTGCATACCACAGGGTTCCTATAATCTACATTGATCTGCCCTCTTATCCAAAAGATAACAAAAAGGTATGGCTCATTGAAGAAATCCCAGCTATTCCTAGGATCCTGAATCTTGCAAAGAATGCTGTCCATTATCATCATGGCTCTCGTTCTTTCATCTCCTTAAACCTTAGTTCAACTCTTTTGAACTACATTTAAATTTACTTCTGCAAGGCTTTTCAAGTATTACTGTTACCAATACCTGACAGTGAATGTTTTGGAAGCTGCTTTTCATTCACAACGGTCCATCGATCTCTTCCTCTTTGTTAAATGGAGCTTAGGTATGTAACTGAAGGCTTTCTAAGTAAAATTCAACTTTGAATTTAACTTCAAGCAATTAATTTTTATCTTGGACGTTTTATCACCATCCTTCTAGTTCTCTGGTTTTAAAGATAATGATGTGGTTTCTCACGGCCTTTCTTATTCTTCAATCCATGGGAATTTTTATCACATATTTATGTCACAATATTTATCGCTAAAAATAACAATGGTTGTTTGAAATGAAAGATTTTCCTTTTCTCAAATAGAGCCATCATATCTCCTTGACTTATTTGAACTCAATTATAGATTCCAAGTCAGAATTGCTAAGGGTTCAAAGATTTTTTAAACCAAATTTAACTTGAAGTGAATTGTCAGACAGAAAAGTCAGGCTTAACCTGTAATATCAAAGCAATTAGTTTAAGTCACGTGAGTTCAATATCCCCAAAATTAATATAATTTAATTTAAAAATGAAAAGCTACTTTTTAAAACATATGCTAAACTTAACAGAGGAACTTTTGATGAAATAAAAGATGGGGCCTATATGTAGCTAATAGTCTTAAAGCTTAAATCACTATCAACGTTTTTAGTTTACATAGTAAAAAATTTCTTTTCAATAAGTAGCATTCAGATTTGGAACCTGCCTGATTTCCAGCACCCTCATTTCTAGGAGCCAATTTTGGATGTTATGACATCATCTTGGGATTTTTATAATAAAATTTATACTAAAAAATGTCTAAAATGATGCCATATTGTTAGAAATAAAAATGTTGGGAATGAGGTGAGTTTCTCAAATTTGTCATTTGGTTTGACAGGAAATGCTCTTGTCGAGTATATACTTCTGGGAAGTATAATAAACGAGATAAAGGGGAAAATTAAGAAGAGAATGATACTTTATTGGATATGAATATATGATAATATATAGTATCATGGGAAGCTATATACTGTCCATGTACGTCATGGAGGTCATAGGGCTTATCTGAGTAATGTTTCTCTTAAGTCACGAGGCTTATTCAAGTTGTGTTCCTTTTAGGATCTGGATGTTTGATCCCCGTAATAGATGGTCGAATGATAGTAGTGTCACTGATTTAATAATTAGTCGGTGAGCCATTTGGTGACTCATTCAGTGAACTACTTGGGGTGTTAATTCCTTGAGAGGGAGTAATCAAAGATGTTGCAACACTCTGGGACTTTTAAAGAGACTTAACCTATTTATTTTCTATTGCATTTGTTAAGCAACTTTTAGTTTTTAAAAGTTAATGTTAATGAACTAACATCATCACCAAAAATATGTCATTAAAATTGTCAGGCTCCTAAATGAGATTTATCCTTTTGTTGACAATTCCAAGTCAACTTCAACAATTTAATTCTGCTGTTTAATTATTTCTATTTGTCCAGCTTTTGTTTTCTATTTATTTGCAAATACTGATCCAATTTAGCCTATTTTGGTATCAGTCAAAAGTTCCTGATATCAGTTTTTCAAATATTACACCTAATATTCTCATTTCAATAGGTAATGTGTCACAACTCATGTTTAAACATAATCACTTAGGATTGACTCTTTCAGAGAAATTGGATATATACCCCTTTAAGGTTCTATATTTTCAATAATTTCCCTTAATTGACCCTTTAATAAACTATTGCCCTAAATTTTATCTTTATCTTCTCTTTCCAGCTCCATTCTATCTTGTCCTTGAGATATAGAATATTGGTTCTGGTCAAGAGAACAGTATCTGAATACAGCTACACTTAAAAAAGGCTGATCCTTACAAAAATAACAGTTTCTGTCATAAATCATTCATTGTTATAAAAATGATAAAAAATGCCTCAACAAAAACTTTCTAGTATAGCAAAAAATGTGGATCATGTGAATACTTAATTGCACATTTATTTATTAAGTTAAAATTTTGGACTAGAGAAAGTTAGTAAAGTATAGTTGCAATGTGCAACCAAATAGAAAAATGATCCAATTTTAGCATAGGGTTACCCCTTGACTAACAAGAAAAACTCAACCCTGATTCTTCACATTCCTGTTTCCAGAATACAACCCCTAACCATTACCAGGATTAATATACTTTTTCTAAATTATATTCTCTCCCTATATAATCCCAATGATATTTAATGAAGGTATCCTTTTCCCCTAAGCCTACTCTCAACACTGGTATCAAAATAAAATAAAAATCTTACAAAATTTCAAATTCTGCTAGAAACAAATAGAAACCTGCTAAAATCACAACCACTCTCATCTTAATAGGAGCACTAATATAAAAAGTGTTGATTATCTCAACATGATATTCAATGAGCCCATCTAGTCAAACCTGATTCTTTCAGTTAAACTGGCAACTAAATTACAACATAATAAATACTATACAACCAATATATCCTTTACAAGAACTCACAATTACACTCACATATGCCCAGACTTTGCCTAAGTTTATTTCAATTGACTTTCCTAAAAAACAACATATTAACAACATGATTAAACCAAATCCACCAAATATATGAACAATTAAAAGGTTTATGCCAAGCCCAAGGAGAATTTACAAAAATGGATTGAGCATGCTGCCTCCAAGCATCACATGTTATTGAAGAAATATGGGCCCAAGAAGCTGAAAAATACCCCTTTGTATCAACAGGCAACTGGTATGTCACCTGGGTAAATTCCTGATCAGACAAAGAGCTCAATCACTATAATGTCTTCAAAATATATTTAACACCACCCCAAGTTAATCAAACCCCTGATAGGTGCTGCATGATAACTCAATCAAGGGTACCCACCTTATTTCAACATTTTTTTCTGACAATGTCATTTCAGAAACGTTAATTTTTAAAGCCTTTATTTTTGAAACACATAATAAAATACACATTTAAAAACACATATTTCCAAAAATTATAAAAACATATTTATAAAAAATATTTTTTGTTAATAATAATGTAAGCCATCTAATTGAACATCCTCCTGGTGGCAGATCAAACCCTAGACCAATTGACTTGACACTTATCAGTCCACTCAATTCAGCACCTGGTGGGCTGTTGTTTTTATGATCTGCAACTAAAAGCAATTAGGTTAAGAGCCTGTCCTTGACCAAACTCTTATCCAAGGCATAGAAAATAATGTTACTAGGTCAACATGTGATATCAGTATATATGCTGAAGTGGTAACTGCACTGATTGGCTTTTAGCTGATCTTCCAGAAGGAGTCCCTAATAATATAACCTCAGAATTTTACTGACTGTCTGTCACTAATGCACATTCTGCTGGCCTACCTGACCCCAAGAATAGCATATAAAAGCAGAAAAATCCAGCAGCTGTTCTCCTGATGCAACCAATTAATACTCTAATGCTCCTGTGCCATTCTAGCATCTCAAAATCCCAAAAGAAGTGTCATCTCAACCCATGAAATCATGAACCCTAGACTTGAAGCCTGAGAAGGGGGTATTTTTACCCCGCCAACCTAAAACCAGACTTCATTGCCATTTTGAAACAAACTTCTATGAACCTTTGGTTCAACCAACTTTTGCCTTATCTTGTTCTAGTTTTCTATCATCTTTATACTGCTCCCTCAGACCAAGCTATCCCTGCAAATCAATCAACTAACCCACTTGAGGACCCACAGTCTAACTTACACCCCCTGCTCCACCCTTTGGCCTAGTAAGTTTTATCAATTATCCACCAAATACAGAATTTAAGGATATTATCCTAGAGAATATTCTATTATCTGACTCCTTGGCTCAGACTAGAGAAGCGTTAATAATTAATAGAGAAGGATTCTGGTACATCATCTAGCTTCTCTAAGATTTAAACAATGTACTGAGATATTCAGGGGAAAAATGAGAATAAAGAAGAGATACTGTAAGCTGCTTTAACATCACTAAACCAAATTGGGATGAGAAGCTCACTAACTGAGATCCTTTTTAAGTATATCTCACAAATTCAGGCAATATCAAAATTAAGAACATCATCTGCAAAGAGAAATCAGCAAATTAAATATAAAAAATCAGTATATAGAGCAGGTCAAGGAGTAACCAAAGATTTGCAGGCCAACAGCACCATAACTGAAGTCAGATTTTCAAACAGAGGGGTCCAATGACCCAAGTATTCAATAATTTCTGGTGGGAAATTATTTTATTTTCATGGAAATAAAGCTATCTAGAAACAAGTTTCTACAGCACAGTAGCTTTAAAAGCTATGGCAACAAACAAAAGGAACTCAGATTAAAGCAAAATTGAAAATAAATGAATTTATATTGATTTACAATAGATTTGGGTTCATTTTAATTTCACTTAAATCTGAATTCATTTTTTTAAATCCGAGTTCATTTTCTTTGTTGCCATAGCTTTTAAAACTGCTATAAAGGAGGGGAAGTTTTAATGGAGTTTAAGTTGAGGGGAGGGATTTTCAGAGCTTCTGATTATTTGGCCAGAATATTTTCAGAAGTCAGAATTGCTGCCTGTAATTTTGGTTTGAGGTTTTCATAATTTGAAAGAGATTGAAGCCAGAGAGATGAGCGCCCTTTACCAAGGGAAGTTGATAGAGGGAAATTTCCTTTCTAAAATTACTTGGTTCAAAAGAGGGGAGGTTAAGTGTAGCTATATTTTTTGGGCAGCTATAGCTTGTACCTATTTTTTATCAATTATTACATTCAAATCTTCTAATTTAACAAGAGGTTTGGTAGCAACTTGTTTCTGATTATTTTTCTTTCAAAGGAATATATCTCTAATACTTGGTTTTTTACTGTAACTGCTGCTGCGGTTTAACAATATATACAACTACCTACCTACCTACCTACCTACCTACCTACCTTGTGCCTATGAAACTGTCTCTTACCCCATATCCTGACTGTGAAAATCTAAATGTGGAGCAGTTTTGCAGATGTGGGCTGATGTTGTCTAAGAAGAGAATAATTGCCTGAGAGAGGTAGATGTTGGTTGTTTGGGGGTTTCAGTATGATAGCCCTCTATTGATACTTGAGAAGGGTAAATAGAGTAACCAGGGATGGTTATGCTAAGACAGTGTAAACATCCCTAGACCATCTGGGGTGATAATAAAGCTGGTGTTTCCTTGAAAAAGAAGGATGCTGAGGTATCATTGCCCTTCCAGAAGGCCAACTGAGAGATAATACAGTTGGTGGCCCCTGAGATGATGTAGTGATAGAGCAAGCACTTAAATCCTGATACCAGATGGGAGAGAATTCAGCTAGGTTACTCTTTTCTCTAAGAAAATAATGTAATATTTTCTCTGTCTATGTCTTCTAGGTGTTTTTAAGAAAGGAAATTTCTACCACTGTTCAAGCAAAGGATGCCTGAGATAACCTTAGAGGTGGCTTCTCAGAGAAACAGCTTTCAAACCCAAGGGATCAGAGTGATGCCCAGGAAGTGGATTTGGTTACTCTGAAAATTTCCAGACTAAACACTTGGGAAGAAAATATGAGAATAAATTAGCCAGAAGAGAGTGAATGCTTGCCTTGTAAAGCCTCAGTGAAAGATATCTATAGTGGCTATAATAGATGGATAACAGCCCAGATATAAGACATCTGTAGTGGATATAGAGAAAAAGTGCTCAGATGGAGGACATCTGTAAAATTTCAAAAGAGAGAAGGAGTAGAATGAATAAATGTAAGTAAGTTAGAATAGCTAGAATAGAGAATAGAGAAAAGAGAAATATTAAAAAGAAATAGATTGAAGAATAAAATAGTAATATTGAGAGAAAAAGATTAAAAGAGATAAATAAAATGAATAAAAAATAAATTAAATAAATAGAGAAAAAAAGAACAAATGAATAAAGAATTATTTATTTAAGAAGTATAGACCAAAAGACAGGTGCTGGAACAGAGAAACGTTTAAGGATTTGATGTGCAAAGTGCTAACGTTTTAAGTAACTTGAGTGATGAGAATTGATTTCCTAGTTGGATTGCAGTTGAGCTTCAGAAATGATCAAGTTTTCAATGCTGCAATCATTGTTTGAGTTGAGGGCATGTTTACTGATGAATATGATTGACTGAAAGCCAAAAGCTCAAAGTATAAGCAAGAAAATAGTGAATCAATACTTTAAGCTTTT
>QTSX02006160.1:0-16330 GCA_014839935.2 Entomophthora muscae | reverse complement strand
GTGAGCATAAAGTAAATATCTCTTTCCTTTATAAATTTTTGAGCTGATTCTTATTATGTCATCTTCAATTTCTACTTTGGAAAAAAACCATTTCACAGTAAGCAACTTAAACATCCAAGTATAATTTGGCTCTGAATTTAATCCATATATTTTATTGAAAACAGCCCTATAATTTTTCAGAGTGATCTTTTCTTTTCAAAAAAGTTAGAGTTACTAAAGACTATGTAGTATTCTTTCAGTAGTACACACTTTAATTGAGACAGTATTTTTCTAGGAACCAGAATATACCATTATGCCATCATTTATAATTTAATTTTAATAAATTTAAACTATAAAATATCATAAATAATGACATAATGTTATATTCTGGTTCCCAGAAAAAAATATTGTCTGAATTGAAGTGGGTACCCTTTACCTATTTCAAAGATATCCTTTTATTTCAATAAAGATAACATTTCCAAATTTTTATCTTAGCTTGGCTTATATGCTTTACAAAAAATTATAAAAACACCAGTGCAAGTTAATATTAATTAAAGTGAATAGTGCTTCAATTGAAAAAAAGGCTCATATTGAGATAGACAAAGTTGATAGCAAAATTATGTGGATTATAAAATATAGATACTTGGTAATAGAAAATCTATATTTATTTAAGAATTTGCTACATATATATATTTGAGAATAAAAAATACAGGTCTAAAAAGTATTGTTATGTTATGTGATTGCAATATTATAAATATTATACTATAACTATAAAAGGTTAACACTTTATAATATACCAAATGACTTTAATTCAACTTAGTATATATACTAGTCTTGTTGTTACTTATTTAAAATAAATGATTACATCTCTTTATTTTAATAAGTAGTGAGTATCTTTATCAACTATAGTAATAAAACTGAAAGTTAAGTTAAAAAGGATTATTAAAAGATAGTTATTATGCTTTTGAAGTTAGACATCTTAATATCTAATAAATATATTAGTAAATATATATCTGTACTTACCTCTATTAGATTTGAAATAAAAAATTACACATAGGAGGTAATAATTTTAATGTTTTTTTATTAATATACTGCAGAAACAGTTGATAAAAAAGGCTCGGGTTTAAACCTGAGCCTTAGTAAAACATGTTTTTTTTAAATGCAAGAATTAGTTTTCATCCAATTTTTTTATTAAAATCGGATTTCAGGGCCCCTGCCAACCACCCGAAATTGGGGGGGTTGACTGGGCGCGATCTGATTGGCTGGCTTGATGATTGGTGATTCGACTCGTTATGAGTCGAATCACCAATGCACCAAACCACTCAGCGCCGTCATCAGTAATTAGATGAGTTTATAAACCCAAGTTGCTTTAAACAATTAAATCTTTGCATTTCCAACCCACATCACTCTTTAATTGGTAGCGTCAGATTTAATTGTTTCAATTAATATAGGGATGATCTTATACCTGGGGTTAAAGATAAAGAAATCTTCATCTGAAGCCCCTATATCTATGATGGCTATAAAGTTGGTGGCAGATAATCGGTGTAAGCCAACGATAAGGGGTTATTCTGAAGAGTGGAATGATAAGTTATCTAAAGAGATGATAAGATTAGGTTTGGGCTCCATGGCAACTAGTTGTATTGCCAATTATATTTTGTTATGCGTTGCCTTTCCAACTTTATTGGAACGTATGCTATAATATAACCTTGTGTTCTATGGATCTTGTTATAAAGGATGATCTCACTTTGATGAATACTTTAATAGTACACAGTTAACAGATACTTGTGCTTGTCTGTTCCTTAAGCTTATCTCTTTACCCCGTGAGTGGTTGGTCAAGTTTTAGTAGTGGGTTCTGTTTTGAGTGCTACTCGCCTCATTTCGATACCGGGGCTTCTATTTTTTTAAAGGGATCAAAATTTTTATTTGAGTTCAAAGACGGTGTTGATACTGGGGTTTCTAGGAACATAAACAGACACTATGACATCATCTTCTATATTTTAAAGCAAAAACTATATTTAAATGATGTCATAATTCGGTGTTCTAGTTACTAGAAAAAGGGTATCGTAATTGAAGTAGGTACTGATAGTCTGGTCTCAGCCGATTATTTTTTAGAGTTGGCAGCTGCATGGAACAGCACCTTTTTAAACAGAGAATATATCTTTGAAGACAATCTTGATTGCAAGCCCACCCAGTTTTTAACGGAGTTGCTACCACCTTTAAAAAACGGACCAATTTTTTAGATATCATTGCTTATTAAAGGGGGATGAAAATTAAATTGGGGACATCACAGGGACTCGCCCAAACCTGTTTAAAAATTTGAGGGGGAGCGCTTTTTTTTATTAGTGTTCAAGGACGGCGTTAGCCCAGACTTGTTAAAATGGACCAAGCGTGCTAACGGCCTTTCTTAAAAAGAAAAGGGGTTTATTCTCTGGGGAGGGGTTAAAACTAGCAACTGTTCGGAAGAATAACTCCGTGGCCCTTGGGGCTTCAATGCGTCACGTGTAAAGAAATTCGAAACGCCGTCTTTGAACTCAAATAAAATTTTGTTCCCTCTTAAAAAGAGCGTAAAGAAATTCGAGATGTTTGGATTTGATTCAACTTTTCAATCCAGCACTCAAGTTTTCATCGTTTCTATCGAGATGTGGGATCTGATTTTAATTAGGCAGTTGAGAAATGGGTTAAGTTTGATGGGTAAATTTGGGAGCTCTATCAAGTGACAAGGATTTGTTTGGAGAGTGGATTTCTTAGAGATGATTTGCGAGATGTAAAGTGGTTCCTAGGGTGGCGTGGCAATAAGCTTAAGCATGGTCAGGTGGTTGGGTGGCACCAGCGTGATGATAAGCCATTTGTACTTCTCTTGGCTGGCTTTGAGACTTGATTTATTTGCCTCCAAGTGGGATTGCTTCTGGAATTGAATTGGCATTGTTTAAATTGTAAAGTGAGTGGTGGGCTCGAATCAATGCACGTGGGATAAAAAGTCCGTGTGGCCCGTATTTTTAGCGCCACTGTGAATGGTGGCTCGCGATAGGGGATTTTACTTTGATTTAGGATTTACTCTTGTCGGAAGGATCCGCGGTGGCATCAGCCAATCAAATCAGGCGTGGCTCAATACAAATACTACAATCGGATAAAGTTTCAATCAGGTGGGGCTTGAATAGCTTCTGCCAATAGGTGGCAAATATCTAGCAGTTTAAATAGTAAATAAGAGTAACTGTTTGAATCGAATCAGACCTTCTCCCAGGAATAGAGGCACCTGGATAATACTGCTTGTCACTGGTTGGCTGGATAAACCAAGGCCACCCAATCCCCCGAGAAAGGTATATAAACCCAAACACTTCCATCTTGACTTCATCCTATTCTACAGTATGAACACCTTTAATTTCTTCCTCTCTGCCCTGTGCTTGGCCTCAGCTGCCTCTTCTGCCGCCACCGAGGCTTCCGAGGGTACCAAGGTTGAGATCCCAGATAACTACAACCACGTCCTTAAGCTTGGAACTTGCGACAAGGAAGCCGAAATTACAGTTGCTATCGAAGGCAAAGACACAGGCCTTCCTTACCTTTACCCCAAGTTTGACAAAGATGACACTATAGTAGCCAAAGCGTCACAGACTGACATAGCTCAAGAAAACCTTGGAGCTGTTACTCACCAATTTCCTGGTCACTTTCAGATCGCTGACCACAAGTTCAAGGTTATCAAATTTACTGGAATCAAGAAGACTAATTTCGAGGTCTACGTAATTCCCCCTAATGTTCCCGCCCCTGCTGACGGAGAGAAGTCTACCACCACTTCTTTTGCGGTTAAAGTTGATTTCAAGTGTGACAACGCTGCCAATGAAAAGGCTCCTAAGAAATACGACTTCATTGTGTCCAACGATGCCCGAGTTGTGTCTCTTGTTTCCTCGGCTGCTGTTCTTGCTGCAACCTTTTTCCTTATTCTGTAAAATTTATACGAATAATCAATAAATCTAATTTTAAACTTCATGTCTTTTAACCTTAAACAAAGCTTTACTCTTATTTTAAACTTTGAAATAGATTGTCTCGATACTATACCAAGCAGCATATATTTAAGTTTTTGTAAAGTTCTTGGTTCAGATAGGCGACTGTCGCTATACAAACAGTCAGAAAGTAACAACAATTCCATGAAGCCATTTTAATATTTTCAATTATCTAAGGTTCGATTGTTGGTCTTAATAAAAGCCAAGCTTATTCTTTACTCTCAAGTGAGATTTAAACCCAAACAATTTCTGGCATGTTATATTCCGATGGTTGCTGCCTTGGTACAGTATAAGCGCTGAAGAAACTTCACACCCCTTGGGATTGGATTTCCCCAGCGGTACTCTTGATGTAGCGGCTGTCAGTATAAGTTGAAGGACTGGTGCTATAGGACAGTGTAGACATAACCAATTATCCAAGGAAAGGCTCAACCGATGAGTAAGGGTGGCTCCAACACATGATCCAGATATTACACTAGGACCAACCATATTTGAGCTCAAAGAGAATCTGGATCTCCCAAAGCCCCCTGGATGCCATGATCTGCATAGACACTATATAGCTTATCACTTCAACCTACGGCACTCTTCTATACTGTAAATTCAGAACCTGATGGCAAAGCTGTAGGAATGTCAAGTCCTACGTCCAAATTTCACATCACAACTGCAGTCTGGCCTTTATTTAATCAAACTGATTTCTTGGTATCCCATCCAGATATTTCAAACTGTGGGGTCTATAGACGCTTTGCAAATTTCAAGCCAAGCAAATATTTCAAGTGGACAAAATGAATCACCTGGGACCAGAATCAGATCGTCCAACGCCATCCATTGTTCACATTAAGTTTCCCATGCTTTTTGATATCATGGGATCGTCAAACACAACAGCCGGATTTCAAATCACTGATGAATGTCACCAGTAAATCCAAAATCCAATTGCAGGGTCTGGAACCCAAATTTGAATGTGCAGCAAGAGGCTAGGGCAAAGTGACCCAAATCAAGAAGTTTGCTGTGGCTACAATAGATAAGAGGTTCAGTTTGATGGCTGCAATTAGAGATGGAATCTGATGAGATGGTGATCAAACTGGAGCTGGGAACAGTACAATGGTATGCACTCCAGATCCCTAAAGTAGCACCCATAGTATCAAACAGTGCTATATGAGCCACCCCCTGACAACACAATTTTTTAAAGGTTTTGATGGAGAAAAAAGAGGTGGAAGAAAAAGAACTTCAAAAGGGGACTTTCAAAAAACATCATCAGTTTGCTGGACTTTGATTTCAGCATATAGATCTACACATTGGGATTCAGGCACTTCAATTCCATGCCCCCAATTCCAGCCATCTTTTTACCAGCTGCTGTAACTTAACTTGGGGTCATGCTGCTTTAGAAATGTATACTGTTGTAGCATCTACAATTACCCCTCTTGGGAAAGCAATTTTCTGAGCAATCTCCTGGTTAATCATTGAATTAGTGGCACTCTTATCAGTTGCTGTAGAGGATCCAGGACCATCTGGTCAGACTTACCATACTTGTTTTTGTTGAGACTCTTATTGCTGGACTTCTCTTGTAACAAGGCTCTAGCGAGCTTTGTCTCTAGAGAGGCAATTTTCTGGTTTAGTACCTTATTCCTCTCCCGCCAACTTGCCATTATTTCCGCACTCTTTTCTTCACAGAGTTTGAGGCCTTTGATTTCTCTGCTTGCCACATCCTTCATTTGTTGATAAATCTTGTTGAACCCCAACAACAAGCTCAACACATCCCAAGCTGTGGCTGGACAACAGTCACTTTTAGTATTTAGCCAAATAAATCCTCCAATACATAAGACTATTCTAATTGCTTATTTAATATGGATAAGTTTGTCTGGAATTCTTTGGTAATAGATTCCTAGATGGAAGCGCCGGGCCCAACAAAAAAAAAAACCAATAATTTGGGGAGGGAAAAGGTGTCGTGGGGAAAATATGAGGGGGGGGGAGGAAAAAAAAAAAAAAAAAAAAAAAAAAAATAAAAAAATATTTTTTTTTTTTATTTTGGAAATTAATATTTTTTTGTTTTGTCAAAAAAAAACCAAACAGGGAGGGGCCCCCCACAGGGGGGGGGGGGGGGAGGGAGAAAAAAAAAAAAAAATTTTTTTTCTCTCCCCCCTTTTGAGAAAAAAAAAAAAAAAGAGGTTTTTTTGAACCCCCAAAAGAAAATGGGTGGAATAGCGCATCACGCAGGAGGCATCTATATTTTATAAAAGAATAGGATATGGCTTTTTCTAGCTAGGTCATACTAACTGCAAAAGTAAGGCAAGATTGGCCAAATCAATCTTGGAGACTAGGTGTCTCAAACCAATTGATTAACTGGAAAAGCTAGTCAATATATACCCTGGAATATGATTAATGGGTAATTGATTATAGAGCCAAAATTGACTTGACTATGTGTTGAGTACTCCTGGTTATTCCTAATGACTCATGGTCTTTGGTGTGAATTAATTAACCACAAAGGTTAATTACAATTAATTGATAAATATTCAATTAACAGAAGGAGAACATCTAAATACAAGGCAATGATGCCTTGTATTTAAAATTGATCAGCTGGTTCCCAGTTGAAACAATAATAGCTTGGATCTGGAATACGTAGATTCCACCAGGAGTTGGCGCCGGGAGCTTGGGAAGTTCCATGCCAAATCAATACATTGAAACAAAAAGCATCATGTGATTCCTTTGCATTGTAGGTACATTCTCATAGGTTGAAAAAGGCGGAGATCTTTTAGGTAAAGATCTAGATTAGATGGCATCTATACATTATAAATCATGTGTGTTGTGAATGCTGCTATCATCATGTTTCTATTTGCCTTTGATGGGTTATTTTGAGGACAAATATCTTGCTTTTGCTTTTGCCTCTAAAAATGAGTCTGTTACCAAAATGAGAATTTCAAATGTTTGGTTTCCAGATTCCTTGCAACTCACTTGCCCTACTCATGCTTGTGGCAAGTGATTCTTCTGTCCTGGTACTGTTTTGTGGTATTTTCAATCACTATACATTCCATTTTGTATTTATCAATAAAATTTAAGTTCTATTCACATTTTTATCTTTGTGTTTTCAAGTACTTTGGCGCCTCTCTCTAGCCACAACTAGTAGAGATTATTCATTCAGGGCCACAAGGTAATTGCATAGCCTTTTCTGCCATCTAACCAAGACTTAGTACAAATCCAATCCTAAGGTTAGGATTTCTTGTTGTGTGTCTGTGCCGCGCCTCAGAACACAACAAAAATGATGCTCACTACAGGGGCTGTAAGCCCCTTGGTTATCTCTTTTTCAACTACGTTTTCAGGTCCTTTGCCTCCTCTCCATACAAGAGCCAACTTCACCTGAAATCACCAGTCCTCCTATCAAGGAAGACACTACAGACCCACCTATTTTTCTCACTGTACTGAACCTTGGGAATGTTTTCTGTCTAGTAGCCTATCTCTTGGGTACCCCTGACTTAGAACAAGTCATTGTGATAGCCCTTGAGATAGCTCATAAAGGGGGGCTATTTTTTACCTTCAATTGCAGTTCAGTCAAGCAGAATACTACAGATTAATTGTGGCTCTGCAATTTTCACATCATCTCCTCTCAGCAGCTGGCTCTTCTGAGCATATATTGTCATTATTTGTACAACCTGCCTTAGCCCACCATCAAATGGTGTTAGGACTCCAAGTTCAGGAGATTTTGTCCCTACAAGCAGCTGTCACAAACCACTGGGATCAGTTTGCTGCTTACCTGCAGTGAATTCACTCCCTATTTTTTGGTATCCAATAATTAATGCAACTCTATTACCTCCCAAACTTGCTTGGTTAATTCTATTGAAAGAATGCACTAGTTCATCCCTGAATATTTTAGGGAGCGTCTACATGAGTTTCACCAGCTAGAACAGCCCTGGTACACCCAAGTAGATTCCACCTTGAACGCCTATCTTACCAATTTCAAGCAACCTGTGCAGCAGCTTAATGTGTTCAGTGCTTACTTTTTGTTCAACTACTTAAGTGGCAGACCTCACCGCTAAAAGCCTTTGTGAGCTCAGTGAAGAATGTGATCAAGAAAGAGTAGCTACCACCGCTGCCATTGCCAAGCACCAGACCCAAGTGAATGAGTTGTCTACTCTCAAGCCAGATGTTCCTCTTTCTCCCCCATCTGACAATCTGATGGATAGAGAACAGAAACTATGGGACACCATTCAAGAGCTACAAGTGTTCACCCGCAGTTAGGGGCGCCCTGAAGAGTTGCCACAGCCAGGCCCTTGGGTGCTTGCCTTGACAACTTAAGTTGCTGAGCTACAACAATAAATTTCTGCTCTACTCAAGATTGTGGCAACTTCTGCTAGTCCAGCTGAGGCTGTCAACAAAGATGGCTACTGTCCAGGACTGCCCAGGACCCCCCAAATCTAATGGGCTAGAGAGTTGATTGCTCTAGCCAATGAAGTGGACCATCTGAAACAGGATCACTCTATTCTTGACAAAGACATCCAGGAAATGAAGGAGTTAATTGATTTGGTAAACAACAGGTTTGCCCCTTGCCTCTCAGTGGGACCTTCTCTGACCTCCTGGCTGGCCAAGCTTTCTACTGTGATAACCACACATGGTCAGCTCATGAACGTTACTGAGAAATAGACCACCCTAGCCAAAAATACAGGTGCCCACACTTCTGAGACCTTGACTACTCTTGAAGAGAGTGTTTGCCGGCTGTGGGATAGACAGCCCCCCTCCAAATCTGAAGCAGAATTCTCCCTGGGTATAAATGTACTCAATAGCAACAATGATGGCCAACTCCCAAAGCACACTTCAAACCTACCTTCAGGCAAGTCCTTGACCCTAAAACATCCACTATTACAGCTTTCCAGACTATCTACAAAGCTGCCATGCAAAGAGCCTCTGATGAGATAAAGAAGGAGCACATTCTAACCTGACTGCACCTGGCCTGTCAGGAGGTGGTTGTACTGGAACTGCTCACCATTGAAACTTGGGAAGAGATGAAACAGCTTCTGATTGATGAGTTTGGTGGTGAATTTAGTTTGGAAGTAAAAAAGGACGCTTTAATGCACATTGACTTCAAACCCAAAGAGACTCTGACTGAATTTGCAGACAGATTCTACATGAAAGGACATCAATTAATAACTAGCAGACATCTGACAGCGCATGGGGCTTACATGGCTTGCGTTCAAGCCCTCAAGGTTAATCAACTTATGTGCCTCCATTTTAAAGCTCACAAGGCCACACTTTCCTCTATGAAGAGCATAAAGACACTGTTTCAGGATATGCACCTTACCCACTCTGGGGCAGCTGTGCAGGAGAATTGAGCTGCCTCTAATTCAGAGTCTTGTTCCTGTGGCCCTTGCATCCTCACTATGAACTCATAGAATCCTCCTAGACGCCAAGGTTGCAATAACTGCAGCCAGATAGATAACCACTCTTGAGTCTGTATCAATTCTCGGGTTGAAGGAGCTGATCTCAAGGAGCAGATAGGAAAAGAACAGTCAGCCTAGAGGCAAAGACGCTCTCAGTTAACAATCCTTCCCAGTCTTCTCCAATTCCCCCCTCCATAGCAGATTCTGAGCTCACTGACACTGAAGCTCCTCCCATTCTACTGCTGTTTCATGATATTTCTGATGACTCTGACATGGATGATTCAGACATTGACAATTCTGACGCCTATGAGTATTCAGTTCTTGCAGTTCTCAAGACCATTGCAGTCCCTTACAAGTTACAATCTGGGAAGACTACAACAACTGACAAGCCTTTGTCTGAAGCCAAAGAGGTTGTCTCTTGTCCATACCTTACTCAAGCTAATATTTCTCCTGTACTTTTAGAATCTTCCAAAGAAGCTGCTGAAGTAGCAGAGACTGTTTTCAAGAATTTTTCAGTCTCACTTCCTCTTAAGACTGTCTACAAGGAGTTTCCAGGCTTAAGATGAATGATTGAAAAGTGGGACAAAGAGCTAGCAGAATCTAAGAACACCCTGGCCATCCTTCCACTCTTTGGTTATACTACTACTTGTGTAAAGATATCCATCTGAAAGGTGAAGATCAAGACTGTCTTACACAATGGATATCTTGTTAATGCTGTCTCCTCAAATCTTGTCAAGAAGCTCAAACTTGCCCCAACCTTAACTATCACCAGTCTTATGGTGCAGCTGGGATGTCCATGACTTGCGCTATAGGGGCCTATTCTGCTCTTCCTATGCAGGTTGACAAGCTACTCTTAGCTGTGCCTGCCATAGTCTTGGAGAATAAGAGTTATAATATTTTAGTTGGTACACAATTTCTTAGGGAATAAAATGGGATCATCAACTTAAAAGATGGTTACCTCTCTATCTTAGGGTATGAGGTCCTGTTAATTTTTGAGGAGCCTGTCAAAGTTCCCAGAAAGCGCCTCAAGACGTGTGCCTTAAGATTCACTGGTGTATTCACTATAAAATACTGTAATAACTCATTGAACACAAAGTGCCCTCCTATGGCTTGCCTTGCTTCTGAAGGGATTCCTCACCTGGCTCACCTCAAAGAAGTGTTTATAAAAATTTGAGAGGCTGGCCTTAAACTAAAACCATCTAAGTGTGCTTTCTTCAAGGAACACCTTGAATTCTTGGGCCATGAAGTAACCCAGACTGGGATTTTCCCAATGACCAAGAAATTTGAGGCCATTGACAAAATGCTTCCACTCATCAACTTACCAGAGGTACAGGTCTTTCTGGACATGATGGGTTACTACAGACAGTTCATCCCTGATTTTGCCAACACTAGTGAACCTTTGGTCCAACTGTTACGTAATTTCCCTTTCAAATGGACCGCTAGTCAGCAACAGGCCTTTGAGACCCTTAAGCAAAAACTCAAAGAGGCTCACATCCTGGTGTATCCTGACTACAATAAAGAATTTATTCTTTACACTGATGATAGCAACCTAGCTATTGGAGCCATATTAGCCCAACTAGATGATGAAGTAGTGGATCACCCCATAGCTTATACCTCTTGTGCCCTCAAAAAGCATGAGAAGAACTACAGCATCACAGAGAAAGAGTGCCTTGCTGTATTGCATGCAGTCAATCAGTTCAGCCATTATGTGTATGGTACCCATTTCACTGTGGTCACGGACCACACTTTGCTTAAGTGGTTACAACAGCTCAAGGAACCGGAAGGACAATTATCTAGATGGGCCCTCCACCTGCATGGCTAAAACTTCACAGTGCTACATTGTCCTAGAATTCAACATCAGAACACTGATGGATTGTCCAGAATGCCCATCCTTGCTCTACACCCTGCTGAGGCTGATCAACTGTATGAATTAATTGAATATCCTTCCTCTTGGGAGAGCAAGACAGAAGAAGTTAAAACTGCCCTGTCCAAGCTATCTGAAAACACTCTCATTTGCAACAACCAGATATTCAAAAAGGTGCGTGAACAATACATGCCTTATGTACAGCCTAGTATTTGCCTTTTGCTGGTGCTCCAAGCTCATAAAGAGACTGGACATGGAGGCATTGCAAAGACCCATGACTGGCTCCAGAAAACTATTTCTGGGAGAACCTCTGCCTGCTGATTCCAGACATCATTGCTAGTTGTCACAACTGCCAGCTCCAGCAACCTCAAGCTGTCTCTCACAAGTTAAAGCTAGTCCCTCCTCAACATGTCTTTTTACACTATCAGCATTGACGCTGTAGGACCTCTACCCTGCTCCTACTCAGGTTGCTACTTCATTATAATTGCTGTTGATTATTTCAGCAAGTGGGTGGAAGCTTGCCCTGCTAAGGACATCACTGCTAAGACAACTGCCGCCTTTCTGTTGCAAGACGTATTCTACCACCATGGCTGCCCTCAAGTGTTGTTGTCTGACAATGGAACTAACTTCAATGAAAAGTTGGTGACTTCTGTTGTCAAAGCCTTGGGGTCTCACCAATCAATCTCATCTCCCTATAACCCTACCACTAATGGGGTGATAGAGTGTGCTAATTTGACCTTGGTTTTTATCATGAGGAAACTCACTTACTCTAACGCTGCAAAATGAGATCTATACTTACCTGCTGCTCTCTTTGCTTATTGTTGTGAATTGGGCATTATTGACGTCTTGGAGGTTGATGTCTGTAGTGATTGCTTTAGAGAGTATGGTTATATGCCTAAATATGGATTAATACCAGCCTTTATCCCTGGAGTCTTTACCTTTTAGATTAAGGTAACAACTGAATAGAGCTAAAGGAAATAGTTGAAAATGTGTAAAAGTGTATGTTTATTGAGAATAAAGGGAAATTTATATACTGGAAAGGCTGTACAATAGCTGCAAGAGTGTTATTAACACCTGTATATTGCCAGGAATATTACAGCATCTTCTGGTATCCACCAGGCTCTTACATCCGCGTTCTTTTCATCTAGGGATTATCAGACAATCCAGCAGGGAATAGTAGGTGCATGTTACCCCAGAGTGACTGCAGCTTGCAGCTGTCAATTATGAAAGCCACTTGCAATTCCCAAACTCAATTAATTTGGATGTTAAAGGTTGGCCAAATCATTGTAGCGTCTGAATTACAATCAAGAATGCAGATCTGTTGGATCCAAAAGATTTGGGTGCAAACCAAATTATCCTTGACTATCAGGTTTAATTCCACTGATAGCGTTGACTATTTTACCTGTCAGAAATTGCACCATTAATGCTATTTTGATATGGCCTTCAAATAGTGATATGTGCAAGGATTTGGTTGGTTTTGCTTTCAACTTTGGGAATTCCTTGCCTTCTGTAAATGAGTCTGTTCCAATATCCACCCATTCCAGAATACTGTACCTGCCCTTGTCTGATCCTGATATGACTTCACCCCAACATGACCCCCTTTGTCAGGATTGACAATTCTTCCTTTCTGGAAACCTGGGCCCGGGAGCAGGAATTGAACCCTGACACTGGATTCCTTTGGGCCGCCGGGCCTGTGGACCATGGGACTGCCCACCCGCGTTTTTCTGGGATTGAGCCCCCACAAGCTGATATTGAGAATGTTGATCCATGCAGTAAAAAGAGCCAAACCAAAGAAATCATCACACTAAATGGAAGATTAATCACAGCACCTAATGGAGGTACTGATTTGGCAACTATTAGCTTCATAAACTTAAAGTCTACACCAGCAATCAATCAAGAGCCAACCCAGGAAAGAGGCACGGGCCTGCAACCCGGTCCCATGACCTCAACACTAAAGCAAGATAATCAGGTAGCCAAATTTATATTCTTAACCAATGAAAGAACTCCTGTGCTGAGTGCCATTTTGCCGCCTTTGGACCCAAGCACCCATTTCCCCCAGACCTGCCCTTCCCAATGCCCTGATGAACCCCCCATGGAAAATGTTAAGTTTGGAGGTGGGGTACTATATAGATCAAAGGACCCTGCGCTCCAAACTTATTGCCATTTTTGAATAAAGGTTATGTTAATTTTGCTCATACAGCTATTGCCTTATTTTGTATTTGCCATCTACCAATTCAGTTCAAGATCTCCTGGCCCGCCTGCCCCAATGACCGCTGTTTTCTGTCCTCCTGGTGTATCCTTTGGACCCGTCCACTTTACCAAATACCCTCTGAAGTCTGAATACAAAGAATAAACCCCAGAAAAGATAATCAAACTCAATCTCCTGGCCCGCATACAATCCACAGTTAGATACGACTAACAAGGCCCGTGGATATTTTCAACACCCAAGTTGTTCAGAGGAAAATTCAACTATCTCCCTGCTTACAACCTGTCCATGGAACCGCCCATGACCCCAAAACCTATGCCTGATTCTTTGCCCGACCTCCCAACCAATCATTCTGGCAAGCTGTTTGGGATTGTGTACATCACCCTCACAGGGGTGATTGACACTATAATCCCGGCCGCCTGCCCGTGGTCTTGGGTGGGGAAGTCTGCCTCCTACCTTTTAAAGTTAGCACCCCTCTTGTGGTGGGCATTGCCCGCAAAAAACCCGGCCCAAGTTACCCCTGAAAACAACAGGCCGGCCGCCCAAGACTGGATCCCTGACACCCTTGGCTACTCTGTCTACTTATTGAGTGATTGCAAACCCTTGTTTACTATTTAAGTAGAATCAACCCTCCTAATAAAAACAAGTTTATCCACATTTGTGTTAGCTTTAATGTTCTTCAAGCTTTTTCCTTTCCTTTTTGTATTCCAGAAAATTAAGCTTCAAACCTCAAATCTTATGTTATAAAGATTTCTTGCTGTGTCCTCCTGGATGTTTTCCCCAGGAGCCAAACACAACAATATAGCATACTATCTCCTCCTTTCTAAAGAAGGACCCCACCTGCTGCAAAGTTGGACATGTCAGTCTCAAGCACAAAAGGTCTAGAAGGGTCAGGCATGGCAAGGACAGTGGCAGTTGTGAAGGCCTTCTTCACTGTTTCAAACAAGGATGTGCATTTTTCAGTCCAGACAAACTGGACTTTGTCCTAGCAGAGCCTGGTCAATGGCAATGTTATAGAGGAAAGTTTGGATGAAGTCTCAGCAATAGTTGGCTAGTCCCAAGAAGCTCATGACGTCTTTTCTGGAGGTGGGTGTAGGCCAGGAGGTTACCGCGTCCACCTTATATTGAGCCATTAAAAACCCTCCTGCCTTCACCATGTAGCCCAAGAGCTCACCTCAGGCTAGAAAAATTCACGTTTCTTTAGTTTTGCATGCAGGTTGGCTTGTGAGAGTTTCCCAAGGATCAGGTCTAGGTGACGTAGGTGCTCCTCATGAGTCTTACTATAGATGAGGATGGCATCAAGGTAGGCCATACAGAACTGGTCTAGGTATTCACCCAGGACTGAATCAATCATGTACTAGAAGGTGCTAGGGGCATTTCATAATCCAAAAAACATCACCAGGTATTCATAGAGCCCATACCTGGTCTTGAATGTTGTTTTGTACTTGTTGCCTTCTTTGATTTGGATTTGGTTGAAAGCATCTTGGAGGTAAATCTTAAATATACCTGAGCGCCTGTCAGAACATCACACAAGTAATCAGCATTGGGAATAGAGTAGCAATTCTTTATAGTGATCTTGTTCAGCTTCTGGTAGTTAATGCACAGGCGCATCCCACCATCCTTCTTGCCCACAAACAGCATTGGCGACAAACATGGGCTCTTTAACACACAGATAAAGCCTTTCTTGGTCATGTCTTTGATTTACGCTTTCAGGGCCAACTGCTCTTTGTGATCACAGCTATAGATGGGTCCATGTTGGGGCTCAGTGCCAGGCAGGAGGTTGATAGTGTAATCATAATTTGTGTGTTGAGGGAGGATGTTGCTGCTTTCTTGCTGAAAACGTGGTTCCACTTCACTAACGGGGTAGATAGGGCCCCCACTGTAACAGATCCAGGTCCAACCAGTCCAACTTACCAGTATCCTGCCTTTGAGACTTATTACCATTGGAAACTGTGGTAAGTTTGACTCCCTGGCAATCAACTCCCTGGTGCTTGACACTATAGTAAAGTGAGAATTCAGCTTTTTCCCTGATTGACAACTGGAAATTGACACATTTTTAATTAACAGATCTTGATGTACTGAAAACTTTTAATATAAAAAATTAAGCTATACAGCTATGGTATACTAAAGTGACCTCAATAGCTCAAAAATGCAATAAAAAGTGTATTTTAACTAATGAGAATAAGGAGAAATAGCAACTATTTCTCATTTCATTATGTAATTTACACTCTTCATTATATAAAATATTTTTGATTACCATAAAAATTAAAATTACAATGAGACAAAAATAAACACAAGCACAACAATAGAAGTTATGCAAAATATGAAGAAAGATTAACATTTATTTGATATAGTTCATATAAGTATAAATGTAAATATTTTTTGTTTTATTAGGAAACTAACAAAAATTAAGATATTTCATTCACTTTCAACTATAACTATTCATCTCAAACTTACCATGTATACATAAAAATATCAGTACTATCTAATTAATCAAAAAATAGAAAAATTAAAACTAAAAACTAATTGATCAAAACTAAAAAATAAAAATTAAAGCAAAAAAGTTAAAAGTAAAAATTATATAAGTGAGCAAGCAAGCAAGCAAGTTTATTCTTCACCCTTATTCCCCTTCTTCATTTTAGCCCCTTTCAGGAGGGCAGTTGAAATGAGCTCAAGCTGCTGCTTGATCTCTGAGGCCTTGTATTTATGCTTGGCCACATTTTGAATGGCCTTGGTGAATAGGGTGGAGCGGGTTGTGGGCTTGGTGGGGGGGACACAGTTTTCCAAGTCACACAGCTTGGAGATGGTTTTCTCCTGTTTGTGCTGCAGGAGGGAGAAACACTCATTAAACTTCGGATGAAGCCCAAAGTTGGCTTTAAGATGCTTGTGATAAGCCTCTAATGCTGAAGGGGTCTTCAGCTCCCCA
>QTSX02006159.1:0-16411 GCA_014839935.2 Entomophthora muscae | reverse complement strand
GCCGCTGCATTGAAGCAGGTTCATCAGGAGATTCAGGTTACTTTTGCTGCCACCGCAACAACTTACAAGAAATACAAAGATTGCAAGCGCCAGGAAGGTCCAACTTACCAGCCAGGTGATCTGGTCATGGTTGATGCTTGCAATATGAAACTGACAGTCTCTTGCCGCAAATTAGGCCCCAAGCAAGTGATTCCCTTCAAAGTTGAATTTCAAATTGGTCCCTCTGCCTACCAATTAGATTTACCCCCAGCTTTTAAGATTTTCCACACCTTCCACAAATGCTTACATACTCCTTTTAAGGGTACTGAGATCCCTTCTTCCCAACCCATTCTTGTGGAGGGAGAACCTGATTATGAGTTAAATTACATTTTGGCTTCTTGTAAGAATCAACGCCTGTTGGAGTATTTGGTGACATGGAAGGGTTATCCTGATTCTGAAAACGCATGGGTTCCCCACTATGATTGCTCTAACTCTCCAGACCTTATCCAAGAGTTCTATGATTCAAAAAGCCAACCGCCATTGGTCACCCCAAGCTTACCTTAGACGCAATGAAACTTCCCCCTGCCCACAAAAACTTCTCCTTGTCCCATCTTCTGGATGGTGGTATTTTGCCCCAGGCTAAAGCGGAGGGTAATGTCACAGTAAGTTATATAATGCTGGGGATTATTTGGCCAAGTAAGAAAGCACAGAAAGTCCAAAAAACCTTTAACAAAACTGACTGATTTAAAAGATTTGAATCAAACAGGTGATCAAAAATGGGTTACAGCTGCTCCAGTTTGCTGGTCAAATCTGATTCTCCCCCCATAGGTTGATGTTGATAATTTGACATAATTTAAGGGTCACCAGATATGAACTTATTAATCACCATGGCTGTCAGAAGTTGGTCACTCAAGGGTTCTTTGCAACCTGGACTAGATACTCACTTGAAAATGTGGAAGGAATAGGAGCCCAGGATCCAGGTGGTATTGCTTAGTCAATTTTTGATATATATTGAATAATTTTCCCTGTTTCAACTCTTAAGAGTTGAGTCCTCCCAAAATTTACTCAAATAAAAATCATATATTCCCTGGTCTAACTTTACATTTTGAAAATGCATCCTGTAGTTGGATTGTTACGCTACATTCCCTACAATTTAATCCTTAGCCAGATTATTACGGGAAGATGGGGGCCTGCTGTTGGTACTTTGTTGTTGTTGCTGCCAAATGTTAATTCAATGCCTGTAAATCTTGGAGCTGTTCCTACTCCCGTCAAAGCTGAAACTCATGTGCTATCTCAATGTCCTGAATTTTATGCTGAAGACACTCTGATTCTCTTGCAGGCCATTTATTTAGGGCTTTTTTGGTTGGGGTTAATTATTTTACTTAACCCTAGTGTCTCATTTGGAAATTTCAAAAACCATGGTATTTGAAGCTGTGTTGGTGATTAATCATTAACTCTATGTAGATTTGATAGGTGATTCTCCACCATATGGAGACAGCTTCTTATTATCCCATGATTTCTGTCACACATCCAGCCTGTATAGCACACATTACCCACCAGGCTGGACCACTCCCCACCCCAAGCAGCTAAAGTTCCCTGTTGAGCTATCTTATTCCTCACACCTAGCAGCCACAGTTCCCTACTGGGTGAGGACCTCTAGCCCACAGCAGGCAATATCTCCTGCCGGGTGGGGACATCATTTGCCTCTAGTAGTCCTTAGTTACCTACTAGCCAGGCATTATCTTCCCTAGTAGCCATTATTCCCTACTAGGCCTCTACCTGCAACAAAAACCACTAAACTTTCACCTGCCCAACATTAGCCCTGTCTGCAAACCACCAAACATGTGGACTGTCACAGCTGCACTTGTAAATGTCATATTGACTACACTTTTCTTCATAATCTTGTATACTTGCAGAAATCTTGGTATACAACAAGAAGATGACGTCATTATATGTCACCATTGCCCTCCCTTTGATAAACTTAATTATAGTTGAATTTTAGGGGTCAGTATCCACCAAACTAGGACCACTGAGAACCTGATTGGACAAGATCCTTGCGGCAAACACAACTTTGCGCATCCACAAATTGACTGTTATCTTATTTGTGAAAATGCTGTGGAGTCCCAGTTGAAGATGTACCTGGACCAGGGGCATCCACAGGTCATATTCCACGATGGTCATCATAAGGGGATGGGCATTTTCACTATTGGTTGATGTATGGGCCCCAGTTGGGGTCTTCTTGGGAGGAGGGCCACAGTTGGTGTGGGTTTGCAGAGCTGCATCCACTGTGGAGTTTGCAAACCCCATTGCGGCCACAATTTCCCCAATAGACATAAGCATCTCTTGTTTTTGACCATTTTGAGAACAATTTCTGGGGTGATTATCTTTCTTCTGCATCTTGCAGGCTGATTGGTTGGGGGTGAGATGCGTCCTTCTTGGAAACCAGAAAGTGTCATCTGATTGGCTGTTTCTGGATTCTGGCTTCTCTGGGTGACCCCATGGCTCACTTGGTTGATTCTGTATGCTAGTGTTGATACATCATTTGGGTTACCAGCTTCCTGTGCGTGATGGGCAAACAGGGCCATGCTTGAGGACACAGGAGAAAGAACAAACTCCTGGGTAGTGCTTGTGGAGGGGCCTGAGGGTTTGGAGTGACCATAGACAGATGTTTCACTATTAGAAGACCCATCTTATCCCTGCATGATGTTTTCAAGGCCAGGGACAGCTTTTTGACTTGGTTGTTATTAAAAGAAGACATAATAAATTTTAATTAAAAAAATTAAACTCAAAAAGAGGAGATTATTTTAGTCAATTTTATTGTTAAGTATGTTCAAAGTCTGGTGAATAGTAGGATCTAAATTTTAGCTGTCTTAAAATGGAATAGGGTGATTTTTGAGAATGCTTGTGATTCCTAAAAGAATTAGAACAAAATCCACTCTAGATCCTTTAACATCCTTTTTGAGACACCCATAAATTACATTTATTTCAAATTCACCTCATTTTTTATTTGAAATTTGCTTCTTGGATTTGACAATCTCGCAAATGCAGATTGTTAATTTTTCTATATTGTCTATGATTTGTTTGACATAAAGGAAATACCAAATTGTACACTAGAATGCTGCATTTCTTCTTCATGTATTCTTCATTTGTTTGCTGTATTTTGTCTTTTATTAGTTGAGTTATCTGCTCAAGAGATTCAAAATCTGGCAGTTTAAATAAATAAATAAAAAAAGTCAAATTAAATGGTTGATTTTATTATTCTGAAATATTTTATTTTTCACTCAGCTGAGTTTCCTGTAAAAGTGATTTAAAATTTGGACCAAGGATTTGACAATCTTGCATTTTTACGTTCAGGTTCTGAATTTACAGTAAATCCATGCCAAAAGCAGTCTTTTTTCAGGATTTCCCCATGGAGATTAAAACCTTAATTAATTACATTGTCACTAAAATTTCTAATGGCTTCATCCACTAATATGAATTATCTTGTGATGCAGAAGTATTCTTTGTTTATTAAGAAAGATGGTGAGTTATTCCTAGTCACTAACTACAGGGCTCTATATTCAGATACAGCTGGAAACTGTGTTGTACTTTTTGCATTACAGCAACACAATTAATTAGTAATGTAGGTAAATAACATTTGCTTGAATACAGTCATATGTTAGGATGTAATTAGTGTCATATCAGAAAAGCTAGGATAAATGGAAACAATTATTTTCAAATTATGGCTTCTGATCACAAAGAAGTTTTTGAGATTAAAAGAAACTTATTTTAATTAGTTGATTCTTATTATACCTTATCAAGGGTAACTCTCTGTGCTGCTAGAAATTTTTTCTAGGACATTCTAGCACATCCCTATTTTAGAGAATCAATAATCTAAGTTTGTAGCTTATTGCATGTCAATCAATAGCTTTATTCTTCTTCACTCATCACAGGTGGTCCTTGCTGGTGTGAGGGTTTGGTAGCTTTTTGATCACTTCTTTCTATCCTGAACATAATTTGAATTTGTTACTTAGAAATATAACTAATTAGAGGGATTTGAATTTTGGGGATTAAAATCTGGTGCTGTCACAACGATTAATGTAAATTTATAGTGGCGCCTTGGTGTCCAAAATATTTGCTAGGTGGTGCCTGGAGCTTTTCTTTAGTGGTGTAGCAGCGCTTTATGTATTAATTAAGCAGCAAGGTGGTGCTTATCATTGGGTGATTTTGTTGTAATGCTCAAAAGTCTACTGCTGATCACATCTACATAATTTGTATACTATTATTTAATGATTTTGGGCTGAGTAGTTATATTCTGTGAGCTTCATCATAATTGGTATCATTGCTTGATTGAAAATCCCAAAAACTGTATTAAAGACCTCAAATTGAAAATATTTTTGCACATCTCTCAGGCTCTAATATTCTCTCCAAAATTAACTGCACATATGTATAAATTCAGGTTGAAGCCAAATAAAAAGATATTTTAAGACTTCATTCAAAACCCATTATATATCATCTGGGTACAATGTATGAATTTTGAAATGAAAAACACATCATCTACATTAATAAATATGATGAATTAAGTCCCAGATGGTGAAACCCATAATATTTTACCTGAGCAATATTATCATCCTATCAAAAAAATAGGAGTCCCTCACATATATGCACAAGACACTTGATTGATTAATCAAATTCAAGCTTCATGCAAAACCCATAAAATGACAAATTATTTAACAGTAACTATAGTTCCTAGGTCATATTTTCTCTAATAGCAGCATCAAAGCAGGTCCTGATAAATCAAAGTCCATTAATAACATGCAAAGGCCTGCTTCTATAGAACAAGTTAGATGATTTATTGGAATGATAAACTACATTTGAAAATATATCAAAGACTATGGCAGCTCACTGCTCTAATCAATGCTCTCATCAAAGGCAGAGCTAAAAAAAGTATCTGGACCCCAGAATGTGCTAAAAACTTACATCTCCTTAAGCCATGCCTGGTTGAAGCACCATTCTTGTACTGATTAAAAATTAGGGTTTCTAAAAGCTCAAGCCAGATGAAAGCAACACTGTTATATATAGAGTACTGCCAATCTTTCAGCATATTATAAAAGTATAAACTGACTAACAATGAGCAATATCACCTTATTCATGATAAGGAACTCTTTCAATATATACCTAAAAATAGTGGAGATATTATCTATAAGGGCATCTCAACATTAAAGTAATCACTGACCAAACATTGATTATTTACTTAAAAATACAAAAAAAACTTGCTCAGTGTCAATTAAAATGAATTTAATTGCTGGAACTGCTGAAACTGGACATTTAATATAAAAGGGCAAAATACTGGTCACAGCTGATTCTCTTTCTAGATTTTGAATTCCTAGAGAGAATTACCCAGACCACCTGGTCTCTGAATGTCCCAATCTATACATAACAGAATATTATATTAATATTAAAAACCAAGACACCCATCAATATATCCATTATACACTATTAAAAAGCAAAACAAAGACTTTACTGCATCAAACGATAAAGTCTAATACATTTTAATTGACAAAAAATTACATGCATTATCATAACTCAAAGGATCAACACTATTACAGTAGTTTTATAAGCTATGGTGACAAGCAAAAGTACTTCAGATTTAAACAAACATTACTGAGATGTAAACAAAAATAAAAATCAACAAATTTATATTAATTTACAATAAATTTTGGTTCATTTTGATTTTGTTTACATCTGAGTTGAATTTGTTTAAATCTGAAGATTTTTTGTTTGTTGCCATTGCTTATAAAACTACTGTATAAGATATCAAAGACTATTGGGGTATACCAAAGCCAGCAACATATACTTCAAATTAAATAAAACAGTACAGTGGCTTAATCTCAAACAAGACATCATATACTCGACTGAACTCCCCTTCCTTGGCCATATCATTAGCAAGGACGGTATCAAGCCGGATCCAGAAAAAAATACGCGCTATAACAGAGATGCCAGCCCCAAGGAACAAGAGCAAACTCCACACTTTCCTTGGAATGGTAGCCTACGTATGCAGATTCATCCCTGACTGGGGCGCTCTGATAGCCCCCTTGTCAGCCATCACAGGGAAAACAACCAAGTTTGTCTGGACACCTTTACAAGATCAACATTTCTGCCAGCTAAAAGAGCGCATGGTTACCGCCCCCATCTTGCAATACCCAAACCGCAAGGGTATCTATGAGCTAGAAACCAACACCTCTGATTATGCCATAGGAGGAGTCCTCCGTATCCAAATGGCCCAGAAAGACTTCCTCCCTGTGGCATATGAATCTAGGAAGCTATCAGACGGCAAACAAAGATACCCTATACACAATAAGGAGCTGGTTGCCATCATACACTGTCTCATGAAATGGCAATGTTATCTAGAAAGAACCCAGATGTTCAAAGTTCTCACTGACCATAAGTTGTTGATATTCTTTAAAACACAACAACACCTTTCAAGAAGACAAGCCAAATGTATGAGTCTCATACAGAGATACCCCATGCAGATTGAATACAAGCCAGGCAGAGAGATGCTTACTGCAGACGCCCTATCAAGGCTATACAATAAACACATCCTCCACACTGATGGCGACCCCAACTGGCCCATGTTAATCATGGGGAATCTCCAGGAAGGGTTCCCACCTGGCACACCAGTGGACATCCAAGAGAAAGTCCTCAAGAACAAACATCTGTTCAAAAACGTATATGGTACCCTCCACGGAATCTTTCCAAATGGTGACACTGTACCCTACATTCTGTCAACACAAAAGATTGACACAATCCTCTGATATCACAGAGACCTGGGACACACCCGTAGCAGAAACTTGCATGAATATCTCAAGACCCGCTACTGGTGGCCCAAAATGCTAGATGATATCAGAGAATTACTGGAACAATATGAGGTCTGTGTAAAGTACGCCTGAACCAAAGCTCCGCCCAAGTCAGTAGTACCTGTATCCATCGCACAACCCTTCAAGGTATGGTTGTTAGATATTGTGGGACCTATGCCTGGTGAAAGCAAAGGCAAAAAGTACATCATCACAGTCATTGACTATGCAACCAGATGGCCCGTAGCACAAGCCATAAAAGAGCACAAAGGCAACGACATGAGACAATTCATTGGCAAGGAGATCATAGCTAAGTTTGGAAAGCCCAACCTCTTAATCACAGATGGAGGCACTGAACTCAAAGCTATTGACACCAACATCTACCTTGCCAAAAATGGAATAAAACACATCACAGCCAGCCCATATCACCCACAAGTAAATGGACGCGTAGAACAACTAAATGGCTCTCTAGTGGAAGCCCTCAGTAAGTTGTCTGCCAATAATCCAAAAGCCTGGGTCAACATGCTATCAACCACCCTTATGGTCTGCAGAACACAAGTCAACCGCAATACGGGAAAAAGCCCTTATGAACTTGTCTATGGTCAGAAACCCTCACTTGTCAGTACAACCACGGACCACAACTGCCGCTTCCAAAGAAGATACCAGACAGCAATGATCCAAAAGTACTACAAGCCAGAAAGGACCAAGAAGTGATGGAACAACAAAGGGTTCAGCGGGAAGCAATCCTATTGCAACAAGAAAGGTTCCAAGTTGGAGACAAAATCTGGGTTGTCAATCATGATCAACACAAGCTGGACCCAGGATTGCGTGGACCAGGCATTGTCATGGAAGTCAAGCCTAATAACACCTACCTCATCAAAGGGATTAGAGCTCAAACTGAACTGAAACATATGCACCATGACCAACTCTGTTTGTGTAAAGCAAGAACAGCCCAACAAAATTCAAGGCTCCCTGTGCCCAAAACCAAAATGGATCAATACCAAGCCCGCATACCAGATACTCTCAAGAAGATTCCCAAGGCTCCGCCTTCCAGCACCCCAGGGGGAGATGTTGCAACATCTTTGATTACTCCCTCTTGGGGAATTAACTCCCCGAGTAAATCACTGAGCGGCTCACCAAGTGGTTCACCGCCCAGTCAATAAACCGGTGGCATCATTATCAGTTAACCATCTATTACAGGGATCACTCAATCCAGATCCTAAATGGAACACAACTTGATTAAGCCTTGTGACTCAAGAGAAACATTACTCAGATAAGCCCCATGACCTCTATGACGTACATGGACGACATGTGGCTTGTCATGATACTATATAATATTCTATATTCATATCAAATAAAGTATCATTCTCTTCTTAATTTCCCCCTGTATTTTGGATATTATACTTCCCAGAAGTATAAACTTGACAATAAGTATCATGAAAAGCCACATGCTGTCTATGTATGTCATGGTGGTCATGGGGCTTATCTGAGTAATGTTCCTCTTAAGTCACGAGGCTGGTTCAAGTTGTGTTCCACTTAGTATCTTGAATGTTTGATCCCTGTAATAGATGGCTGAATGATGGTAGTGCCACTGACTTAATGATTAGTCAGTGGGCCATCTGGTGAATCATTTGGTGAGTCACTTGGGGCATTAATTCCCCAAGAGGGAGTAATCAAATATTTGCAACATTCTCTTCTTAAATTTCCCCTTTATATTGTTTATTATGCTTCCCAGAAGTATATACTCAGCACACTGTATGTGAAAACTACACTAGCACAAAAGCACCTAAACCTAAAGCTAACCTTTAACATGATCCAAAAGCATTTAATGTGTGGGGCTTAGATATAGTTAGGCTTTTCCAGAAGCCAAAGCAGGGTAAAACTTCTTAATTGTAGCCATTGACTTTGCCACATGCTGATAAGTCTTCTTGGCAACAAAATACCACAGATAAGAAACAATAAAACAATTTATTCACATAGTATTTGTCTTTTATTAGTACACACCAGACTATATTACCACATATAAAGCCCATATTTATTAGGTAACAGTGTGAATATAAACATTAAGAACAAATAAGTAAAACACTTCACAAGCCTGCTCTATTGCCCACAGGTAAGTGCCAGAGTGAAAAGATTAAATGGTAGTCTCATATGTATTCTGAAAAAGATCATGCATGGCAAAGACAAAGATACCTGGTCACAGTATGTCAAACATGCACCACTATTATCCAGATTTAGATTCAACCAAGGAACTAGATAGTTCTATTTTGAGATCATCTATGAATATAAGTCAGAATTGTTATCATGCAACAACCAACCTCATATGACAATCTCTAAAAGAAAACCACCCATAGGGATGCAAAAACTTTCACAAAAAAGCATCAGAATCAAACTCAAGTTGGCAGCCACTAAAAGGATGGCCCAACAAAAATTCACATCTCAGGAGGAACCCCTTGCTTTAATACACCAGTCCAGGTCCTTGCTGGAGACTATAAAAACTAGACTCAGCACACAGAAAACCGGGAATAGTTATCAAATACCACTCAGACTCAACATATACCTTGTGGAACTATGCAGTGTCTAAAAAATGACATCAAGAAATATCATAGAGCATGCCTCTGTGCAAGCAAAGGGTATCATTTCAACACCTTAGTATATCCTGCCAGTCAGCTACAGGGCCTTCAGACATCTTGTTTCTTGCCTTTTCTGTAAAGATGGTTCAGTCACATGACAATCAGCCACACTATCATTTCCATGCATACTTATGTTGCAACTGGGAATGACTCCCCGGTTGCCAATGTATCTCACGATACAGAGGGGGCGCTCATAGAGTTGTCCCATGATGTTTCTAATGACATTGGGCATCCTGTCACCAGTGTCAAAATATGGGCACTATCTCCCAATTAGGTGTTTATCCAATTCCAAGTACTTATCCCTTGATTAGATATTTGCTGCTCACATCATACTGGGATCCTACTACAATGTCACCCCCTTGGTGGATTAGTGGCTTCTCTTCTGGTATATTAACTACTATTTTCCAAACAAAGTACATCTTGTTCCTATCTTTTGTCCTTTCCATTTGGACTGTTGTCTTCCCCAATCTCAATACTGGACTATAATTGGTTCAGTTGCAGCACTTGATCCTTGTAAATCAGCATGAGCAAGCCACAATTTATTTAGCTTACAAGCCAGCTCAATGATTTAGTAGAAATATCGTTCTCTCATGATCTTCCTGCTCTCCCTCTGTAGGTTGCCTTGTTGTCAATATGTTGAACTTGAGACATATCTTAAGAACCTTATTCCTGCCAGTTTAATATTCAATCACCGGGGAAATTATTTTCCAGGGGGAGCAACCAAAGAAGTTGCAGCAATAAGCTCTTTCTTTGGCAACTAAGACATTTTTTGGCTTCTTTGTTAAGTGTAAGGCTGTTATATTTAATCAGATTTCATATTTAAGCCAGTTCATTTTGGGACATGTATACTATTAGCCATTGAACTTCTGATTCTAAGATAAATCTGGTTAAATCTCCATCGATGGGGTGTTTCATTTGAACTGGGAAAGATATGTTTTGCATGAACGTGTAATACTAAAACAGAGTTGACTCTGGGAGCTATTTAAAGGACATGTATAGCACATACAGCTTGGTTTTTGAGGCTGATTTGTGAGATCCTTAGCATGCACCAGGAGGCAGTCGGCACAGAAGTACCTTAGAAGTGAAATACGATCACACTCCATGTCTCCCAAGCCTTGAGAAACGGAAGGGTGATTTCCTATCCAATACTCCTCCGTGTGTGTAGCATAGAAAGGGATCTTTCTCCAGTCCAGTCTAGACTGTACACCAGGCAGCCCAGCTCTTTCAATAAAAGGCCTTGAACATACCTCACATAGCCGGAATGATTGGATTAAAGCCCTTAACTTGTTTGGCAGCTGTTCTAACTTTTTCTGGGCTGATATATAGAAAACACTTGATTCTAAGCAAAGAGCAAGCAAGCTTTTTGGAGCATAGCTTTCATCGCGATCTGGCCGAAAGGCATTTGGAGGTCGACGTGACTTGTAGCGGATGGGAGGAAATCCTGATCCAAGAACAGCAATGAGTCTCTGGGAAGATAACAAAGAGGAGGGGATCAATGTAATCGGATTGGCCGCTAGATTTAAGAAACAAAGCCCTTGCAGCTTAGCTAGCCTCTGAAGAGGATCGCAAGCACCTCATGTTTAAAGGAGTTTAAATAATCTTACTGGAGATACGGTTAAAGCTGATATCAATCGAGCGTAGGTTAGTGCACAGAAGTGGACTGTTTGCTTGAAGTTTGATATTGCATGCCATAGAGCGATAGTACCCGAGCGCCACATCAAAATTAAGCAATTCACAAGGTAACGACACGAGAGAAATTTTACTCAAATTTAGCGAAAAGTGTGGATCAACCAAAATGTACTCTTCGATTTTAAGTCTTAAGGCCAAAGAGGTATTGTCAAAGGGCCAATCTAACTTAGCAACGTAAGAAGGCCATTTAAAAATAACCAACCTTAGACCACTCCAAAATTTCCTTTGAATATCGGTCATGGATCTCTTTAAACATCTTTTCTACGTTCAAGAAGGCTCTTGAGTCCATTGAGGACAGAGATATATTAGAATTGCTCTTTTCCTGGCCACATTCTTTAGCAGTTTCCACAAAGTGAATAAAGAGTCGGATAAAAATCCCCATATTGACGCTGAGCCCTGCCACAGGAGCCTTCGAAAACCATTTATCAAGCTGCTGTACAACTGTTCGGTTATGGAGAAGTCGATTTTTCATTACCTTGAAAAACTCTAGCCCAAGCACATTTGCCCTCAGCGAGAGCCCAGCCCTCTTCTATTAATTTCCAGAATTTGATGTCCTTATTATGGATGATCCTTTTAGAATATCCATTTTCGTTTAACAGCCTTCTATAAGCCTCTAAAAAGTTAAAGAATTTTTACATTTGAAATCAACCCTACGTCCAATAGCGTCATCATTTACAATGGAGTCATCGCTTCTACAAACAAAAATAGCTTTAGATTGTTCTCTAAAAGTCATCAAACTTGTTTAAAGAGTCATCTGAGTCTGAGCTTGACGATTCGAGTGAAGTGAAGTATTTGCTTTTCACCATTAACCTAAGTTGTACTTTGTTTGTTCCGGGAGTTTAGCTAAATACTCTATCAAGCTTAATTTCCACAATATGACTTTAAAACCCATCGTTCAGATACAATCAAATAATAGTTTTTCAGCTTTCTTAGCTTTAACTAACGAACGGAGTCCGAATCACTACATAACACTAACTTAATTAGGTTTAATAGAATATCTATTCAAAAAACACGCCAAAATGTTACAAGAAAAGACCTTTGAAGCCTGTTGAGCTGAGTTAAGAAACTATATACGGATAGCTTAATAATACAATTACCAGGGATGTATATGATGATGATTCCTAAAATATATTGAACCCAAAATACCAAAAAAAGTTCAATAGTTTAAAAGAGACAGGAAACTAAGAATGCTAATTGGGTTTAAACCCCTTTTCAATATCAGAGATCTCTGTGTCTTTGCTATTATCCAATGAAACACGTCAGTTTACCACAGGTTGGTTTGGCATGTCTGAGCCTGTAAACAAAGTAGTGGATTTGCTGGAGCATCGGCCTATTTCAAAAGTTGTTTTTCAAATCCAACTATCTGAAAGCCAAGAAATACGATTCATGCCGATCTTAAAATACACACATCTCCAAAGGGCATCATAGAGCCTAGGGCTGTGGCAGATTAAAAACGCAATGATTACAGCAAATGCCGTAATTGTCACATCCAAGCGGTCTTTTTTTCGTTTTTTGGATTCCCTTGTGTCAGGGGAATCTGAAATTTAAAAAAAACAGCTGTAGATGGCTTTCTTTTTCTGGAAAAGCCAAATTATATATATACTCTAATAAATTTTTATTTTTGAACCAGAATTGAATTTGAACTCTTATATTTTATGATTTAAAATTTGAAAGAAAATATATTTATTTATTTATCTTTTAAAAAAATCTGGAAAAAATCCTCATGTGGATGTGTACGGCTATGATTCCAGAAAAATCATAGCCAAGATAATTTTCCGGAATTGTTTCCAGACCTGAGATGAATGACTGCTCTTTATAAAGCAGCTATCGTTTCAGATCCGCCGCCCTAGTAGAGACCAAATCCCATAGGCTCTACTAAGTTCCTCAGAGAGTGTCAGGGCCCAAGGGCTCCCAACTCTGATCCATTTAAACTATAGTCTGAGAGAAGTCCTTTATTTATTATTCAGACCAAGAATGATCACAATGGGGAAAAAGGGAACTAGATTCTTTTTATACCATTTGTATTGGTAATTGAAATTCTTCCAGATTATTCCTGAAGGTCCTTGTCTCTCAATCTGGGGGATCATGCTAAAAGTTTGAGACATCAGCTGACTAATTCTAATCACATTCCTTTGGCCAGATTCAAACTTTGTGCTTTGCCTCAGTTGGTCATCTAAGACTACTTCGGCAGGATTCTCCTCATCTGGGGCTTTCATTTGAGTGTAAGAACGTCCAAAAGTGATCACTGATAGCTGAGATATGATTGAATTTGCTCACTCACTAATAGTTGTTTGTCTTGATTTGAAATCCAATCTTGCAACCATTTTGGGACATATTGACAGGGCTTTTGAACTTGGCTCTTTAAATTGCCAAAACTTTTGATCTAGGGTACCTAGGAAGATCATCAAGGTGGCTTTCTGACGGCAAGAGGTAGCTTTATTGATACAAGCCTTTAAAACATGACATTTCAAAGCTACCATGCCATGGCAGGCCATGACAAAGAGGCTTTAAAAGGGTCAGCTTGAACAGGATCATAATGTCCACTGGCATAATTTTTCCAAAACCAAGGGAAATTTTTTCTAAGAATTGAAATTAAAATTTTGTTTGATTATTCAAAATATTGACCCCAAAGTAGCTATCTAAAAATGCAATAAAAATGAGAGTGCTTAGTAACAATGTTGCAACTGGATCTAGAGGGATTCAATTGATAGAGAAGATGGAGTAGACAACTGTTAATAAAGGCTTCATAAAGGAGGAATAACAAGATGTTCTTTATTATTCAGTACTTTGTGTCATGGCCTGATGATTCATGAGTCTGCCCTTTGTGTACAGAAAAGAATAAATGGGATCTAAGTTATCATGTAAATGACATGTCTAGTCTCATAACATAGCTATAACAATGGTCTATATGTTCTCATGTGATAAATTATCTGTTTTTTGAGTCCTAAGACAGTAACACAGACCAGCTCATAGTTGCTATAATTAGCTATGAAGGATTCTACTAAAGGGAGGTCTGATAGGGGGTCTTCATCTTTGGTAGAAGAGAAGCTTAGGCCAGACAATGATTGTATGAAATTCCAACCAGTAGTTGGTAGGAGATTGTTTTGTGGATTCTAAAAAACTGTCAGGAATGACCTTTTTTCTCCTCTTGAAACCCAAGACTTGGAACATGGTTTGAACCCTAATCAGCCAGCCCTGAGGGCCAGGGGGCGCCCACCCATGTTTTTTTGGGATTGAATTATCTGATTTGAACCACTAATACTCTTGAAGATAAGGCTGCCAGTGTAGACTTGCCAATTATGGCATCTAGTAAAAGACACAATGAATTGCCTAATTGAGGCAAGGAGGTTTCTGCCATTGTCCTGATGAGCCTAATGCACAGCTTGGTAACCAATCAAAAACCTAATTATGAAAAGAACACAAATCATCAGGTCTCCCCCAAGAATAATGCTCCATAACAGAAAGGTTACACTACCCTTTTTGAATATTTATCCAATGAATGCCCTCCTTGCGCTAGTGCCATTTTGCTGCCCCAAAACCTGAGCAACCCACCCATCTGAATTTCTGTTTCCCAACCAACTGAATCCCAGCATTAGAATTAAAGTTTGGTAGTGAGGTACTATATGAACCCTTAGACCCTACACCAGACTTTATTTTCATTTTTGAATTAAGGTTATGAAATATTGTTTTTCTCAATTATTGCTGTAATTTATATTAGTAATCTTTCAGTTCAACTCTAATTATCCAGCCCATCAGCCGCAAGTTTTTGTCCTCCAGGTGCTTCCTACAGTCCCATTCAATTCACAGAATACCCATTGAAGCCTAAATACCAGAAAAGTACCTCCAAGAACATACTTGCAAGTGACCCCCTGGCCCATGCTAAAAATTTGACCCAGTATAATAAGATAAGACCTTGGTTTACCACTGAACTCTCCTATTTAAAGCCAAATACAACTTCCTCATTACCTACCAACTTGGCATGGGGCTGCCTCTCAGCCCCAAACTAATGCCTGTGTCTACCTCTGAGCTTTTCCTAGACAATTACAATAAGTTGTTTTGTATAATGTACATCCCCTCTTTGGGGGCAATTGACACTATCATCCTGGCTTCTGGCTTGTGGTCTTGAGTGAAAAAATCTATGTTGTATCTATTTAAGGTAGCATCAATTCTAAGGTGGGCTTTGCCTGCCTGGCTGCAGCCTGCCCAATTTCAGAAAACAACAGGTTGATTGCCCTAGGCTTTGTCTCAAATTGATACTCATATGAGCCTTTAGAGATATACAATCCTTTAACTTAGAGTAATATAAAAGTAAAGGCTGGGCTAAATATTAGTTGAAGGGGGGTTTGATCAAAATAATAAGAGTATAGAGATAGATTAATAACAACTTTGTATAATGTATGCACTGTACAAGTGTGTGGGTTTATTGTGGTATAATTTTGTTAAAACTGTAAGGTCAACCTCCTGACAAAGCTTCACACAAAAAATGCCTTGTCCCTCAATTTGATTATCCTGGAATATGCAACCAAAAAGTAGAAGTCAAATCAATTTATCAAGCAAGGAAACACAAACTGTCACAGTCCATACTGGTTACCAGTTGTTCTTATGAGGGAGAAGAAGGCCAGGCTTTAAAGGCCAAGTATATGATAGGGGCAATCCATACCAGGTAGTTTTCAGAAGTGGTCCAAGGACGCCAAGTCCCAGTGTGAAGTACATCCTGTTTGACTAACCCTAGGACTGTGATATAGAAAAACCCCATCTTTGTCACAATTGAAAGTTTCATACTATCAATAAGCAAGGTATAATCCCATTTCCGGGATTCAAACCCTGGACCCCTGTGGGCCATCAGCCCGCTGGCCTGCATTTTTCTGGGCTCAAACCAGAAACAGATTTGACTTCAGAAAAACATCTGATGCCCAACATTGGGGTACCTTCTACACTCAACGCCTGATTCTTAGAGAATTCCTTTGGCCCAGCCAATGAGATCAACAACCCAAATGATGTCCCCACAATCTACCAGGCTGCTACCAATGAGACACCACCTGCATTACCCCAAGACCAAGGCCCACAAAGAGATGACAAATACATTGCCTCAAAAAGGGAATTAAAGATTCCCCACCCCAACCCAGCCAATGAGGACTCAAAACTTTTGGGCACCCCCGGTAATTTGCAAACCCTGGTAAGTGCCACCCCTTGGGCCACAAGAAATTTCAAAAGTTTTCCCAAGTTTGATGATCATACTTATACCCCAGAGATTCAGGGAAGATGCTCATTGCCATC